>JAMPIV010022772.1:0-140000 GCA_024509875.1 Oreohelix idahoensis | reverse complement strand
CAAAGCACCGCTCGAGTTAATTTATCTCGAACCTATCTGAATCATGCGCGGAACTGCATCAACTACCAGGAACTAGTACCCCTGGCGAAACAAGCAATAAGCTTCGTTTCAGTCCCTTCCAACTTCAAAGGTAGATCAAGGCTGAAGCGTCTGCTAAAGTTGAAGCGACTGTTTATTTTCGTCGAAATAGCCGCCCCTTTTCATTAGCGCCCTAGATGATAGCTAGAACCGTTCGGGAATTCATTCCTTGTTGTTAAGAGTGCTAGTGTGTTTACACAGTAAACATGTTTTTCCTGTTTGTATCACTTGTTACTTGTCAGACTTTAAAGAGGATTTAGATAATGAAACTGGTAATACGATAACAGGTGTTTTTCCACAAATCTCTCAGCAACTTTAAAGTTTTACAGGAATTCCCTATCGACTTTGAAATTGTATAGGAGTGTATGGCCACTTATCTTGTTTGTTCTGAGCATCCGCTTTCAACTATTCCATTATCCACCCTACCCATACCTTCATCAGCATCATCACTTGTTTTCCGCCTTTATCTACACTGATTCATCTCAGACAGCAAGATAAAGTGTAATCTTTGTAATCACACAGGTGAAAGAACGTGTACTGGTTAACCTAGAAGGTAAGTTGACCCACCAAATATGGCAATAATATTGACATCTTGAAAATAACAGAGTGCATTCATGAAAACACAACATGTAACACGCAGAAAGAACAATACAGCACGGTCTCGGGTTACGGCGGTCTAGTCTTACGGCGGACTTGCTCATAAGAACCATTCTTTTTAATTTCGATTAAATTTCGATTAATTGTTCACTACTGTAGCGATATCCGTTCGTTACTTATGGACAAGGGAAACTAGTTCTTCTTCTTATCTTCTTCTGTTTTGTTCATTTTCAGACATCAACTTGAATATGTTCAAAGAAAGCGTTGGTCAGCCTGAGGCTTTTGATATCTCCATAGAGTTTTTTTCCAGGAATGGTACTGGTGATGGCCATATCCGTTTTCCCTGTTCCTCATTTGTTGGGGCATCTTTGACGTAGATATTCATCAGTCATTTTATCGGTGCCACAGTTATACTCATCAGTAGTTCCCACCTTTAGCTTTTTGTAAAGATGATATCCCAATCTGTTGTGACCTGTGCGAAGTTTGAAGATTACCATTGGTTCACTTCTCCTGAGCTGACAACTGTCATTATTGTAGGTCAGCTCGCGCTCTCGTACACTGTTGTCTCACGGAAGGTAGAGATTCCATATTATTATTAATTTTTTTTTGTTTAAAGTTTGAATTGTTCGCATATTGCAGTTCACTGTAATTTACAGGTGTCATTATAAACAAACTTTAAGAAATTGTTCAGTAAACTAAAAGTTATGAAGGAATTTTTGTGCCAATGTTTCATTCAGTCTAACTTAAGGCATATTTACTGGACGTGCACACTCCGACTTACGTAAAAACTCGGGTTACGAAAGCCCTTAAGAATGTAACCCGAGACCTTATTGTAAAAATAAATTTTCAACTATTTTTCTACACTTCATTAATTCATACATTCATTACCATTTAGCTGTTTGTGGAGTATGGACCTTCAACCAAATTCACTCAATCTTTCTTTTCTACGCAATCACTCGTTTCTGAACGTCTGTAACGTTTTGGCGGTTTAAAAAAAATATATATTCTCAATGTTTCAATGGCCCCACGTTGTTTCCGGGGGTCTTTTATGAGTCACGTAAGACAAGGAATAGGATTAATGATCCCTCAGTCATGTCTAGAAAGGCAACTAATATGAGGTTGTGTATGAGGCTGGCAACCTCATCATGTCAAACAAACTGCTACAGAAATAACAGCTTCAGGATCACTTGAATGTTTGGTGCAGGCTTCCTGCAAGGGGACGACCTGCAGTGGTTTCTCTGTGCTCCTTATGCAGCGCAAAACAAAAGTGACGGAATTACACTCAACTCTGAACCAGTATTTTTCCCCACAGTTTGGCATGCTGAGGGGGGAAGGGGTAAAGAAAATAAAGGTAAAAAGTAGAGAAGACATGTGAGTATAAACAACGAAACGCTAGTGACGCCACTGCCGGCAGAGCACACGTTTTTTTTTGTTTCGTAACCATTCTGTACTGGGTCAAGCGCAGTGGTAACCTTGTTCTTCAAGGTATAGAAAGTGACAAAAAGAAAAAAAAAAGATTTAATAGAACAACAAATTACATACTTCCAATGGCGTAATACGGGGCGTGCGAGGGCGCACTCCGCCTGGGTGCCATGTGTGGAGAGAGGGGAAATAGCCATCTGTCACTTCTGTTACAGTAAATGAATAAATACACACATAAAGGTATGTTAGAAGCGCTCATGAGAGATAAAGAAGTAGAAAACAAGACAACAGAAAAAACATCAGAAGTGAGTGGCTTACCGGAGAATCGAACCCAGGATCTTCCGGACGGCACCACCGCCCAGCTACCGAAGCGAATCACACTATCCTCCCTGCCAGCTTGACACCACAAAAATAGTGCTTCGTAGATTACTATGACAGTACTGTACTGTTTAACAATCTGCTTTCAAGTAAAGTATACTTTTCTGTGTGTTGATTAACTAGGAGGGGTGCAAAAGGAAGAATACGCCACAGTATTTTAATTACTCCTTTGCATACGTCAGAAAAGAAGTAAAACGACATGACAAGATCACTAACGTGGAACTGACAGAATGAACCAACCAAATACGAGCAGGACAAGAAGTAAGGAACAAGAAAAACAACAACATTGGCGTTGGATAAGACGCTTTTTGGGACAACCAGCTGACATTAGTACGCCGCACACCTTGTTCTGGAGTTTACCGAAGGCCATGTAATGAGGTAGGGAACCTTGTAAAATAGTTGGACTTAATATGGCGAAGTCCCTAACACTTCATTCCCCTACGTGACAATTTCTGCACCTTTACCTTTATACCTATATACCTATATCTATCTATATATATATTTATATATATATATATATATATATATATATATATATATATATATATATATATATATATATATAGTAATATATAATATATATATATATATGCCCAATGGGCTGATCACCCGTTGGCTTGTCACACCGATTACGGAAACAACGGCGGATGGATCTATTTGTTGTTGCCCTAAAGACGCCGCTAGGCGTGATGGGAAACTACAACAGAGAAAATCAATCTGCTGTTGCCCTTAAGACGCCACAAGGCGTGATGGCCTCTGACTGCTTGGTCGGTCTTTGGCTAAGGACGGAAGAAGAAGAGAAGAAGATATATATATATATCTGTCTGTCTGTCTGTCTTCTTCGTCTTGTGTCTAGACACCTACTAAAGCGTTTGTCTGTCTGTCTTCTTCGTCTTGTGTCTAGACACCTACTAAAGCGTTTGTCTGTGTTATCTATTTTAAAAAAAAATGATATTATAATCAGCCGGTCAGACAGCGTTGGATGTATCCGAGTCCAAATAAAGTTGTGTTATCTCACATCCGAGTTGCTGTCAGAATGTTAGTAAGCACTACGCTGTCATCTTCAAGTGTCTGACGTGAAGAAAGCACGCTGTTTACAAACACCACTTAGTGCCAGCGATAGCCGCTGTTTCCGCGTGAAGAGCCTAAAAATAAGAGCGGTGTGCAACGCGCGAGGTCTGTGATAAAAGATTAGATTCAGCCAAATCTTGAAGTAATTTGATCCGTGTTTATTTACGAAAGCCAGTCTGGCATATTTCATAATTTATTTATTTTTTGAGTAAAATTAATTGGTTCTTTTTTTTCAGTGGTTTTCTATTTTGAATAGCACTTTTTAAAAACAAAAATAGCAAATACAACATAACAAACAAATAGTCAAATTTATATTCCATTAGAAGAAGTTAACACCTTTAAATATCTCGGGTCCACTATATGTAGTGATGGAAGATCAAATAAAGAAATCAAGACAAGACTTGAGATGGCCTCAGCTGCCATGACAAGGTTGAATGTGATCTGGAAAAGTAACATCAGTTTTCCTGTGAAGATCAAATTATACAAATCACTTGTATTATCTATTCTCTTGTATGGGTGTGAGGGCTGGACACTCACTGCAGATACGGAGCGAAGGATTCAGGCTTTCGAGCATAAATGTTATAGAAGAATTTTGCGCATTTGCTATAAAGAGCACAAAACAAATGTCTATGTTAGAGAGAAGATAAACACCTATGCAGGCCACAAAGAACCACTTTTGTCAATAGTGAAACGTCGAAAGCTTGCCTGGTTTGGGCATGTAACTCGTCATGACTCCCTTTTGAAAACGATCCTCCAGGGAACAGTCGAAGGTAAACGGAGAAGAGGAAGGCAAAGAAAATCCTGGGCTGATAACATCAAAGAATGGGCAGGACACGGTTTCTCCACACTTGTATGCATTGCTGAGAATAGAGAGCAGTGGAGGACCCTGTCTGCTGATGCTTCCACCATGGCACCCCTACGACCCATGACGGGTTATGGGTTGAGATGATGATGATATTCCATTTTACAATTTTAATGTTGATAATAAACTTTCCTCTTTCTCTTGTTCCCAAGTCGGACTTCACCACATGCTTCTGCTGCAGCTGTCTTTATAATGTCCTTGAATTTCAGCCAGAGGGTTTCCAGGTCATCAGGTTTTTCTTATGTGTTTCTCACTACTGTAGCAATAAGCCCCTGACATCTGGTCTTAACTTCTGGCTCTCTCAGCAAGTAGGTCTTAATGCTGATTTCTCCTGTTGATAATGATATATGGAAAAAAAGCCATACTTATATAATTTTTTTTTTTTTTGCAGCATGGGTATTTATAGCCCTGGGTAGTTCCTGTGAGTCTCTGAGGAGACAATGAAAGACTAGAACTACCTCTCCTTCGGGTATATCGTAAGACGGCAATAATATCAAGTTGTTCATGGGGCTACAGCCGCATAACGTAAAACATAATGCTACAAAAGTCATCAATGTAAGTAGATAATGTCACAGGGACCAATGAAAGTCTGTAGCAATCCCAGAGTGATCAAAATCCTGGTAAACGGCAACAAACATCAAAGTCACCATGTCACAGGGACCAATGAAAGTCTGTAGCAATCCCAGAGTGATCAAAATCCTGGTAAACGGCAACAAACATCACCCACCCTCTATGTCACAGACCATCAGACGTTTGTCTTTTATTATGCATAAATCTCAGGACTTCTCAGTATCCTGATAAGCAGTGCTAAACTCGCACCTCTACTTGGTACGGCTGGAGTCCTCCGGAATCCACCTGTCACGGACCCGCCGTCGATAGATTGACATCATCATCTCAACTTGCAGCGTCCATCAAGTTTGTACTGTCCTTAAGTGACTATCTCCCTTGTTGACTCTTCTTTTCTCGTGATCGTATAGTGGTAATATGTAGTGATTTAGTAATCTGATGTTCTGATAGACAGGGTGGGTGTGTAAAAAACGAAATTCTTCTAACTTCAAATTGGACCACTGAATTGACAACACTACTCCTAGCGAAGTATCAAATGAAAGCTCGGTTTCTTAAAAGTCCAATTCTTTATTCAGTTCAGTCGAATATTAATTTGATTCAACAGCAACACTGATTCCCTCACGCCATTCTACATCATTCATTCCACGGGTTGCTCCCTTTCCCGGAACCTCTAGGGCAGTGTTCGAATTAACAATGTTTGACCTACAAGTCCGATTTCTTCTTCTTACAATACTAACGCTTTTCAGTCTCAACCGGACTTACCCCTTCTAATACGTTCTTAGTTGTTCCCAATGTTTTAGTTCATTATATAACCAGTGGCTATCACAGAGCTGATTTAACATTTGATTCTTTCACTCGGTTCCTTCATATTTCTAGGTCTTTTCTTCTTGGGTCGGATGAAGCACCCTTCTTGTTCAGAGGACCATTTTTAACCTTGTCTCATGTGTGCGTCATCCCGTTGTGTCGTATGACGTCGTTTGTCTCTCGATGACTTTTTTTTTCTTAGCTCGCATCATCTGTAGTGAATTTCTAAATACAATATATAAATTAGAATATAACAGTATAGGGCTTAAAGGCAAAGATAGGATATTACTAAACAATTTCTGCTAGAACGGTTGGTGTCGCCTACGCCTTCAGACTATTATTTGCTAACGAATAGCCGAACAAAACGGTACCCATTTTTTTTCCAATTCGTCCTTGACATAAACGAACCACTTTTCCTAGTTCTAAGAAATATTTGCCTAAAATGCATTGTGGAACGAGGAGGGGCAAGGATAGATGGTAAATGCTAATTCGTTTCGCATTGATTTCAAACTAAAAGCCAACCACAGCACAGTGGCAAGCTTTGCCTTAGGGGTTTCCCCAATACGATGAAAAAGTTAGAAATGTATACACTACGGTCATGGAAACACGTTTAGCTCTTATTATGAATGACCTAAGCTCTCGTATTTCGCTTGAAATTACATGGAAAAAGAGTGAACGAGAGGTAGTTTAAAAATAAACAACATAGAAAAAAAAAAAGATAGAATTTTGAACCAAACCACATAGCCCCTTAAAAATCGTATATTCGTGTACCTGAAGACTTGCTGACCAAGAATATGTTGTTAGTTATCTAAATAGTCCCTTAAATAATCAAATATTGATAAAACAATACATAGAGATCAGAGATACTGTCAGGTCAGCTCATATCTGCTTAGATTGGATCGCGTATTTTTTTGGGAAAACAATTAGGTGAAAGCTAGGCTAAGATGGTACAAGGAAGGGAATTGGGTGGAATTTGAAGTGAGACGAAATATTATTGGCTGACCTCGGAATAAACATAAATAGCCTAGTAACGTAGAAAGGTTTGAATGATATTTTTTTTAAAACTTTAAACTCTGACTGTTTACACTGTAATATTAAGAGTGATTGGCCAACTGAGTCGATATTGTCAGAACAAGCGTTAGGGGGGACGCCATTTCTTGAAAAATTCTACCAGCGATTGATGAGATCAGGCTGTGCTTTCAAATACAATTTCTAGGCAGCCTGGACAATAAAACAGATCGAAACTGTGTCAGACTAAGATGGTTTGGCCATGTCTGCAGAATGGGAGAAGATCGGCTACCACGACAAGCATGGGAAACAAAGAGCCAGGGATCCAGACCTCCAGGACGACTCAGAGTCCGCTGGGAGGACAACATTAGACAATCTTTGAAGGACCGAGGACTAGAATGGAACCAGGCCAGGAAGAAGACAGCCGATAGGATAGTCTGGCGCTCTCTCTTCCAAACCTCTACACCTCACGGTAGAAGAGGAACGACTAAGTAAGAAACTGTGTCAGTCATCGTCACTGTGTATTTCATTGAAAAATTGTGAGGTCCTGGGTACTGACGTTAATGTGGTACCAAACGCTTGAAAACTGATTGATTCAGGACTCTGTCAGTATACTGCGAGCCCATGCTAGTGACCATTGCCTATCAAACAGGGAACAGATTGTCAAGCGAGCAGAGGAAACGTTCTATCTGTATTCTACTGCCAAGTTAAGTTCATGTTCGGCACCTGACAGCTCAACTAACAGAACTTTAAAAAGGAATATAAAGTGACAGTGAATAAAACTGGGACAAATATTTAATAGTCCCACAAGAGACAAACAAAAACAAACATAACTAAAAGGGTGTGATTTTAAACAACAACCTAGGGGTACTACCAGTATTACCTTAAAGTAGGAGAATACAACTACAGACGTATATTAGAATAATATTTTTATGTATGGACAGAAGATCTACTGTGCTATTTGACTGATGTAAATGATTCTTTTGATTTCACTTTTGATTGTCAGTCCTGGTTCAAAATAAATTAGAATCAGGATAATAAATTGTAAAAATTATATTTACACAAATTCAACCACAGTCTTAAATAAGATAGCCTTTTAAAGTGTCGTTTGTATGTTAATGTTGTAGTACTGTGTGTTGTTGTGAATAATAAACTATTTGTTTGTATGTTTGTTGATTATTGTACATTACACTCTACCTCATAACCCTAGACACTACACGAAGTCATTTAATATAATAATATAAATACATTTTGAATGAGATAAAAGGGGTGGTAGCGGAAAGGTACCCTGAAAAGTTCACAATACTATTGGGTAAATTCAGGGACCTTCATAGCTAATCTCATTTATTTCAATAATAATACCTAACAACAATTCATAACATCAAAATCCACCACATATATTGGGGTCTCGCTCCTGGGGATTGAATTTCTCATAACACCAGCTATATTGGGTAGTTTGCTTCTGGGATTTTAAATTCTTAAAATATTATCAATTATATTAGGAATCTCAGATAGTATAAGACTAAAAGCATTCCTTTTGGAAAAATTAAATAGTAGTTGAGCTATCAGTGACTGTGGTTGTTCTTGGTTATCATTAGAAATTATTAGCCATAATTAGAGATTTGTATAGTTGGAAATTTTAAAGGTTGCATAGTACAAATGGCTGATTTGGCAAAGTTTCGATCTGCTGCTGTAATGACTGCTAAGGAAATGAACATGGAGGGTCAGGCTTTGATCCAATATGTAACTTCAGAATGTGACAAGTATATTGAAAGGGAAGATAGGAAGTTAGCAGAAGAAAGAAAATTACAGTTACAAACTGAGGCTGACAAAGAACTTAAGAGGCTGCAGATTGAGGCTGACAAGGAGGCTAGGGCATTGGAGGCAGATAGGGAGGCAGAGATTAAAAGGCTCCAGTATGAAGAGAAGAAGTTTGAGGCCGAAGAAAAGAGACAGGCTGCTGAAAGAGAGGAAAAAAGATTGACTGCCGAAAGGGAGGCAGAAGAAAAAAGATTGACTGCCGAGAGGGAAGCAGAAGATAGAAGATTGCAGAGGGAGCACGCGTTACTACTAAGGGAGTTGGAAATTCAAGGCCACCCAAGGGCTTAGAGGAACGGCTTATGAAATTTTTGCCAAGATGAGCAGAGATGACCAGGACAATTACGACATGCTAAAGCAGGCTCTTTTATTAAGATACGAAAAGAACGGAGAATTTTATAGAAAAAAATTTAGGAATGCCAAACTACTGTCGGGTGAGACTTATCACCAGTTCTCTGCACGGTTAGAGACCTACTTGGAGAAATGGACTGCTCTGGGGAAAACCCAAGATCTTAAGGAGATGATCCTTATTGAGCAGCTAAGAGAGTCCATGGCTCCAGAACTGAGAAAGTTTCTCATGGAACAAGGTGCAGAGAGGCTGGGTGAGTTACTCAATGTCGCTGAGATGTATCAGGCAGCCCAGGCAGAGGTAGTTGGTAATAAAAAGAAACAGGTAGACAATTTTAAGGGACCTCAAAACTTTAATAAGTTTGACCATAGAGAACAGAATAAAGGTAAGCACCAGTTTGATAGGCCACGCAATGACTATAAAAATAAAACCTCACAATTCAATGAAAGGAAATATGATGAAAGAAAACCTTTTAACCAAGGAAAGAAGTATTGTAAAAATTGTCGGATGGACAACCATAACACTGAAAATTGTAGAAGAAAAACTCCTAATTTCGCTGCAATGAAAATGGGGAGAAAGGGAGTAAAGGTCAACCCTACTGAACAACAGGAACCTTACCACCCCCCAGTGTGTGAAGATGTAACATGCAATGGTGTCACCGTAAGATGTTTGTATGATACTGGATTAGATTATGATTCAGTTGTGAGTTCTCACCTGGTGCAGGCAGATCAATACACCACAGAAACAGTAGAGATTCAAGCTGCAACCAAGGACGTAGCGACCATGACACTTCCCGTCGCCAGGATAAATGTGAAAACGCGATATGTGGAAGGAATCATAAAAGCAGCAGTGATAAATGAACCAATCTACACTCTTATATTGGGGTGTAGATATGTCTTCTTGGGGAATCCCAAGAGACCTGTGATCATGGCAACAGTGCAGACCAGATCACAGTCTAAAAAGGAGGAAGATAATCCGATAAATACCCATCCAGATGAGATGAGGAAGGCACAGGCGGAGGATAAGACCTCAAGCCTTGTTTTAAGAAATTTCCCAAATGTCATACACCTCCAGGCAAGGGAGATTTCTATATGAAGATCAAATTGATATATAGGAAAGATGGAAATGGATCCAATGGTCACGGACGGCTGGTCCTTCCCAATTCATATAGGACTAAAGTGTTGGAACTAGGGCATGCGATTCCCTTCAGTGGTCATATGGGGATCAGCGCAACAGGACAGCGTATAGCTTGTCATTATTTCTGGCCAGGAATAACTGAAGACATAAAGAGATATGTAAAATCCTGTCCAGAGTGCCAACGGGTAGCTCCAAAGCATTGGACTGCTCCAGCAACTCTAGGGGAAATGCCCATAGTGGGAACACCTTTTGAAAAAGTTGCAGTGGACATTGTGGGACCTCTCACTCGGACCAAGAGGAGGAACAGTTACATTCTGACTCTGGTGGACACTTGTTCTATGTGGGGAGAGGCGGTAGCCCTGTCATCAATTGATTCGAAGCATGTGGCAGAGGCATTACTCACAATCTTCACCAGGTTAGGCTTTCCCAACCAAATCTTGACTGATAATGGCTCTCAGTTCAAGGGGAAACTAACAGAAGAAGTATTCAGGATCTTTCAAGCCAAACATTTTCATTGTAGCCCGTATCATCCTCAAGGAAATGGCCAAGTGGAAAGATTTAACGGGACACTCATGTCGATCCTGGTACGACGAACATCAGAGTAGCCACCAGGCATAGATAGTAAATTCATCTATATTTATTTAGAAGTAGGAACGGACATATGATCGTCTGTTCTAAAGGGGGGAGATGTGTAGTGAATTTCTAAATACAATATATAAATTAGAATATAACAGTATAGGGCATAAAGGCAAAGATAGGATATTACTAAACATTTTCTGCTAGAACGGTTGGTGTCGCCTACGCCTTCAGACTATTATTTGCTAACGAATAGCCGAACAAAACGGTTTCCAATTTTTTCAAATTCGTCCTTGACATAAACGAACCACTTTTCCTAGTTCTAAGAAATATTTGCCTAAAATGCATTGTGGAACGATGAGGGGCAAGGATAGATGGTAAATGCTAATTCGTTTCGCATTGATTTCAAACTAAAAGCCAACCACAGCACAGTGGCAAGCTTTGCCTTAGGGGTTTCCCCAATACGATGGAAAAGTTAGAAATGTATACACTACGGTCATGGAAACACGTTTAGCTCTTATTATGAATGACCTAAGCTCTCGTATTTCGCTTGAAATTACATGGAAAAAGAGTGAACGAGAGGTAGTTTAAAAATAAACAACTAACATCTAAAAAAAAAGATAGAATTTTGAACCAAACCACATAGCCCCTTAAAAATCGTATATTCGTGTACCTGAAGACTTGCTGACCAAGAATATGTTGTTAGTTATCTAAATAGTCCCTTAAATAATCAAATATTGATAAAACAATACATAGAGATCAGAGATACTGTCAGGTCAGGTCATATCTGCTTAGATTGGATCGCGTATTTTTTTGGGAAAACAATTAGGTGAAAGCTAGGCTAAGATGGTACAAGGAAGGGGATTGGGTGGAATTTGAAGTGAGACGAAATATTATTGGCTGACCTCGGAATAAACATAAATAGCCTAGTAACGTAGAAAGGTTTGAATGATATTTTTTGAAAGACTTTTTACACTGTAATATTAAGAGTGATTGGCCAACTGAGTCGATATTGTCAGAACAAGCGTTAGGGGGACGGACATTTCTATGAAAAACATTCTACCAGCGATTGATGAGGGGGGGGGCAGCCTGGACAATAAAACAGATGTTCAGACTAAGATGGTTTGGCCCTGTCTGCAAAAAGATCGGCTTACCCACGACAAGCATGGGAAACAAAGATTCAGGGATCCAGGGGGGGGGGGGGGGGGGGGGGGGGGGGGGGGGGGGGGCGGGGGGGGGGGGGGGGGGGGTGAGACTCAGGAGTACGCTGGGAGGACAACATTAGCCAATGAAAACCGAGGACTTGAATGGAACCAGGCCAGGAAATAGACATTAGGATAGGCGCTCTCTCTTCCAATTATCTACCTACGCCTGGACAATAAAACGACAGATCGAAACTGTGTCAGTCATCGTCACTGTGTATTTCATTGAAAAATTGTGAGGTCCTGGGTACTGACGTTAATGTGGTACCAAACGCTTGAAAACTGATTGATTCAGGACTCTGTCTGTATACTGCGAGCCCATGCTAGTGACCATTGCCTATCAAACAGGGAACAGATTGTCAAGCGAGCAGAGGAAACGTTCTACCTGTATTCTACTGCCAAGTTAAGTTCATGTTCGGCACCTGACAGCTCAACTAACAGAACTTTAAAAAGGAATATAAAGTGACAGTGAATAAAACTGGGACAAATATTTAATAGTCCCACAAGAGACAAACGAAAACAAACATAACTAAAAGGGTGTGATTTTAAACAACAACCTAGGGGTACTACCAGTATTACCTTAAAGTAGGAGAATACAACTACAGACGTATATTAGAATAATATTTTTATGTATGGACAGAAGATCTACTGTGCTATTTGACTGATGTAAATGATTCTTTTGATTTCACTTTTGATTGTCAGTCCTGGTTCAAAATAAATTAGAATCAGGATAATAAATTGTAAAAATTATATTTACACAAATTTCAACCACAGTCTTAAATAAGATAGCCTTTTAAAGTGTCGTTTGTATGTTATTGTGGTAGTACTGTGTGCTGTTGTGAATAATAAACTATTTGTTTGTATGTTTGTTGATTATTGTACATTACACTCTACCTTCATAACCCTAGACACTACACGAAGTCATTTAATATAATAATATAAATACATTTTGAATGAGATAAAAGGGGTGGTAGCGGAAAGGTACCCTGAAAAGTTCACAATACTATTGGGTAAATTCAGGGACCTTCATAGCTAATCTCATTTATTACAATAATAATACCTAACAACAATTCATAACATCAAAATCCACCACAGCATCGAGAGTATTCTTTTCTCCTCCTTATAGTTAGTCCTTTATTATTATTGGTTATTCCGTCATCTCGACCCGTATGTCACTGCTCCTGTGACAATAACTCAAGAATAATTTGGTGTAGGCTTCCTACAACAGGCTCGGTTGCAGTGGCGTCTCCATTGCTCTATAATGAACGACCACGAGAATAATGCGGACGACAATGTGAATTTTCGGAAAGGAAGTAGAACTTGACGGGGATCTATCTCTTCTTCTCTTATCCTACTCTCTCTCTCTCTCTCTCTCTCTCTCTTTCTCTCTCTCTCTCTCTCTCTCTCTCTAGCACGGGCAAGCAATTCCAACACACTGGACAATATTATGCACAGGGCTGGCAACCTTATCATGTCAAACAAACTGCCACAGAAACCACAGCAGAATAAGCTTATGAATGCTTGGTGCAGGCTTCCTTCACAGGGTGGAGGTAGGGGGCAGGGGGGCAACCAGTATGGAGCGCAAAGGAAAATGCATGATTATTAACACGGTCTTCTGTTGTTACTTCCCACACTGCTATACTGTATTAGAGTTCCCTGTTGCCACCTTCTATATTCCTGTGCTAAGGATAACATTTATTATAGGTTCAGTGTTGTCACCTTCCATACTCCTGTGTTAACTATACCATTTATAATATGTTCTCTGTTGTCACCTTCCCTATTCCTGTGTTAACTATAACATTTAGTATAGGTTCTCTGTTGTCACCTTCCCTATTCCTGTGTTAACTATAACATTTATTATAGGTTCAGTGCTGTCACCTTAAATATTTCTGTGTTAACTTTAACATTTATTAAAGGTTCTCCGTTGTCACCTTCCATATTCCTGTGTTAACTATAGCATTTGTTATAGGTTCTCTGTTGTCACCTTACATATTCAAGTGTTAACTATAACATTTATTATAGGTTCCCTATTGTCACCTTTCATCATCTTTTATTAAATATTACTATTATTATAAGGACTGCCATGATCTATCATCTTACATGACGAAGCCCTGAAAAGGACTGTTGTCTAAACCAGTATATTGCTGCTGTATAAAGTGTCTAAGTAAGCAATACAAGAACTGGTATAACTCTGTTTTTCGAGTAATCTTTTATTCAAAAGCGAACGGATTTCCTAAGGCCATCACTACCTTTTGACATTCTCATACATTATTGTTACTTATTATAATATACACGCCTCAGCCACCTCTAACTAACCCCAATGTTGTTTAAGAATCTTGAACATACCTACCACAACGTCTTCCCCCCCCCCTTACTCCGTCTGTTATATAAACACATTGTAAGCCTAAACGTACCTCCCAGTCTAACCGATCCTCATCCTCATCCACTCAATCATCACATCCACAAACTACTCCACTATAAATAATCAGTTCTCCAGAACTTTCTCTCGTGTGGGGTCCAATATCGCTCCAAGCACTGGCTCTCCTACGGATTGGAAAACAAACAGGGCGTTCCATGCCATGGAAAGCTATACAGGAATGCTGAGACACGGAAACTGAGTCTAAAATAAATGAGTGAAATATATAGATTCTGTTGTTGTTCTTTCCCTGTTGTTTTAAGCGAACCAAGCGATACATAAAACTACTTAGGTATTTAATCTGGTGGCAGACATTGGAACAAAACTGAATCCCGTTAGTCGTACAAAAGAGATAAATGAAAGTCAGTTGCCGAAAGTGTTATAAATACACACAGTCAAAAACAAAGAGACGGAGAGGGGAGAGGGAGGGAGGGAGAGAGAGAGAGAGAGAGAGTACTACAGTCAGAAAATACATGCTGAAAAATACACGGAGGCATATCTGGAGTTATCCTTATATGACCACCAGCTATGCAAAATGCTTTAATATAGATATGTGGAAGTGAACCTCTGTCTGTGAGGCTAATTATACCCTCAAAATGATATAATATACATATGTGGAAGTGAACCTCTGTCTATGAGGCTAATTACACCCCCACTGACTCTTGAAATCATCCGCACACTTCAAAGTATTCCCCCTGTGGTGAAACTTGTTGAGAACCCAGCATTTCACACTAAGCTTGGAGGATTCATATGAGCCCCAAACGTAATTCTTTGGCTTTGACCTGGTTGATTGCATACAGGACGATCTCATTATGGACCTATCACTGGGATAGGTAGGGGGAGAAGTGGCTCTGTGCAGGACGTGACAATTCCTTAGGAGATCCTAGAAACAGAGCACAGTATTTTAGCTCTGCATAGTTGGAGAACCCCCTTGGATGCACAGTATGCAACGCGCTTCTTACAATTAGCTTGGGACCAGATGAGACGATCATTTAAATGCAAGCCAAGCTGGAGAAACTGGAACTCATGACTTCAACAACACATTTCGGAATGGCAGAAAAGCCACAGGAAAAGTCTAGATCTACAGTGTAGATAATACCAAGGTGTCTTCAACTTGATATTGGCTGCAAAAGAGCGAGAAGCTCAGCAGCCATAGTTGAAACAACAACAACAACAACAACAACAACAACAACTGACTGCAAAAGAGCGAGAAGCTCAGTAGCCCTAGTTAAACAACAACACTATGCTGACAGATTACAGACAAATAATGCACGGACAGACAGACATATATAGTTGGACGGACGGGTAGGCAGGCAAGCAGACAGACTGGCAGGCGGATGGACGGCTGGTCAGGCGGACGGAAACCTTGAGCTGATTTGGCAAGGGTTTGTTGAAGGCCTATGCTCCTTGTGGAGCTGTGGGCGCGGATAACAAGGATTGTATGACAGGATTACCAATAAATTTAAATGATATGACAGAATTACCAATAAATGGAAATGGTATGACAGGATTACCAATAAATGTAAATGGTATGACAGGATTACCAATAAATATAAATGGTATGACAGGATTACCAATAAATTTAAATGCTATGACATGATTACCAATGTTGACCTGATGGAAAGTTCCAGACAGGTAGCGGGAGAGCAAGAGGTAAAGAAAGGACGCTGGCGGCGAATAGGAGAGAAAGAGAGAGAGAGAGAGAGACAGACAGACAGACAGACAGACAGACAGACAGACAGACACACAGACAGACACACAGACAGAGACACAGACAGACAGACAGAGACACAGACAGACAGAGACACAGACAGAGACACAAACTGACAGACAGAGACACAGACAGACAGACAGAAAAAATGTGTAGCGACCGACACACACGCACGCACACACGCACGCACGCACGCACGCACACACGCACGCACGCACGCACGCACACACACACACACACACACACACACACACGAGAGAAAACCAGTTAATAGCATTACAGGACAATCCATTTTCTGGAATCACTGTAACAAGAAGTATCTTCTTCTTCTTCTTCGTACACTCTCAGACGGCTACTTGAATGTTCTCAAAGAAAGCAGTAGTCAGTTTGAGGCTATTTGAATCCCTGTAAAGCTTTTCCACGAAAGGAGCTGGCGTCGGCCATATGTGCTTTCTCTGTACCACATATAAGGGGCAACTTTGAAGCAGATGTTCAGCAGTCATTTTATCAGTGCTACAGTTACACTGATCGGTAGGTCCCATCTTTAGCTTGTTGAATAGATGGTATCTCAATCTGTTGTGGCCAGTGCGGAGTCTGAAGATTACCACTTGTTCTCTTCTGTTGAGCTGGTAGTAAGCATCATTCTGTGTGTGACCTGGATGTTCTACATTCCATTTGTTTCTGTATCTGATTCTGATAATACTCTTTGCCTCCTCGAAAGTTATGCTTGCATCAGGCTGAGGTAGATGTGAACCTTCTTTTGCCATTCTGTCAGCCTCTTCATTGCCGGTGATGTTACAATGAGATGTGATACCAATTGGTTTATCACAACACTTATTGAAATCGATTGACAAAGTGTTGTGGAGCACTATTCCTGAGGTTCATCATAGGTCTTTATAATTTTTGCTTTCAACGTTTGCAAATACTGACTGTGCATCAGTAAATAAAGCAACTTGTCTCTCTGTGCTTTCCGTTCTGTCAATATAACATCAGCTGCAGTTTTCAAGGCCTCTGCCTCTGCCCCGAAGTTACTTGAGAATTGTCCTGTTGCTACTGACAGCCTTTTTTCTGCACCAGTGCTTAAGGTCAGAAAGACGGACATGCAAGGTATAGAGATAACACGGAACGACCTTCACCGGAAGGCACGCGACCTATAGGTGCTTGTCGTGAATTAAATGAAGGCCTTTGCTACACAGGTAAAGATAAAACATTCATAATATTTATTTTTCAGGTTTTATGACATGAATATTTATCTGTGTGTGTGTGTGTGCGTTTTTTTAAAATAGAAAATGTTTGTCACTCCCGTAGTGCATTTTCTCGTTTTTTTTTCCTTCCCAGGTCGCTTTCATTCCGACCTGATACCAATACATTTCTGGCATCAGAATACACAACAACCGTAGTTATATTGCAACCTCCAACTCAAATTCCTGTCTTCTTTTTGTTTTTATGTGTGTGGCTGACTTCATGTTTATGCCACTGTGTAACGGGGAATAACTGAATTGCACTTAAGTTATAAATATAATCCTGCCTATTGGTACCTTCTGTTTGGAAACTTTACATTTTTAGCGTACCGATTCTTCAACCGTATGCAACCAAAGAATTCATGAGCTGTTGTAGCGATGGTTTTTGTAGCAACTTCTTTTACATGATGACGTTGCCAACGTCATGCACGTTTCTCGTTTTTTTTTTACCAACTGTGGTGAAGTGGGATGTTATAAATACTTATAGGGAACTTAGTGTACTGACTGAGATCAGCTGTGAAGGTATCTATATCTATTAAGAGTAGTGTATTATAGATAACCTTACTTGCTACCACATATCTATATATCTCAGTCAGAATTATTCTGGAATAGTGTGATGCTACGTTATGTGTCTAGGGTATGAGTATGGTGAAGTGTAAGTCACAACAACAGACAGATAAACAATTTAATTTAATCCACTACTCTTGACAACACTGTGACACTCACATACATATAACACTCTACAAAGATATCTTAAAAGAGTCACTGATAAACTTTCAAATAACAATATGTATTCATTACTGGCATGAATGAATATGTGTCCTGATTCAACTACAAGGGAACCAGGAATCACAATCAATTTAAATTACAAGTTATGTACAGAATGTATTTAATATGAATATTGTAGTGACATATATTATTACAAATGTTCTATGTGTGTCAGTTGTGTAGTAGTAAAATGAGGTAATACTGGTTTTGTTTTGTTCAAGCTTTGTTGGTATTTGTCATCATGACTTCAATAGTTTGTCTTTAGGGACCAGTATTGGAGATGTTCACAGTTCCTGATTTTAAGACAAGTAAATTCCCCTCTTAATGTTAATTTTAAAAAGTCAGTTCAAGATGAGGGGACATAATGTTGAGCTCAGCTGGCCAATTCGCTTATCTGGCGTGATGGCGGCAGGAAAGGACTCCTCTGCTCGAATTCTCCTCTGGACTCTGGAGACACCTCACTGATAGCTAAAAGGACCAAGGAGTATGCTGTCCGACACTGGATTCAGCAAAGCTCTGACCAGGTGCTGCTCAGTACCATCAAGACCACTGTCCCACAATTCATACGAATAAACACAGATACGTTGATTAGCAATGAATTCTGGCACAAACTGGCACAAATTCCCATCTGCTTATCTTCCAGGCTTTTATTTAGCCAAATATATGCTGGCTTCAACGCACTGATGCTTTATCAAGCTATTTTAAACAAGTGGTTTCGAACTAACGCTCCCAAGTGTGTATATCAGCGAGTCTGACCAATGAGCCCCGTTTCGACAAGTGTTTGAAAAAATGTTACCTTTCCCCGTTTCCCCTAACAACCAAGATAGTATTTATAGCCCGACCAATCGTGGTTAGGCTTTCATTTGTTGCGCTCCAATCAATTTGGAGTTTACATGGTAGGCTATTTCTGTAACGTAAATTTTTTTTCAAACACGTTAAAAAAAAAATCTTATGAGCAGAAATGATTTTATGCTGTCAGGCACCCCCAATATTTTATTTTGGGTATAATTTATTAATTCCTGGACTATTTGCGTAACGTTTTACATATTATTTGTCAGCAAGCCCTAAGGAACCCAAAAATACAAATTTAAAGGAGCTACGTGGCTGCATTCAAAATATGCAATTTCTTCTACCTCCTGTTTCGAAGATGTGCTGTCTGGGTACTGTTATGTTCTCAACCGTAAACCCATCTAATGTTATCTTTTCTAATAAGAGTTTTTTATGACTTATAAACCTAACTCTGGGAAAGGGTAGTGTATTTTATCACTGTCCGTCTGAAAAAAAATTAGTGCATGTAGACTTACACGCGTGATGGCAGCATTTGTGTATCGCGGGAAGCGTGTTTAGTGTTCGGCTTTCTGCCTCTCCGTACTATTTTCTCTTTGTCTCCTCAGATACCCCGTGGGACAATGCGGGGCAGAACAATTGATAAGTGCTCAATGCTACTCAGTTTTCGGTTGTGACCCACTGATTGAAATTCCCAGACACCGGCAAAGTAAGCAGAATCTGCCAGGAAGAGTTTCAAAAAAAAAAAAAAAAGAGGCAAGTTGAAATGCCACACGAGATAGGTGTAGAGACCTGACAAATGGCGTGAACAAATTGAAGAAAAATGGTTCCTGAAATCTGAGAGCTTCAATTGAAGAAATTGGAGATAGAAAGAGCGAAACAACGGCAGAAAAAGACAAGATAGAGAGAAAGAAACAACGGAGACAGAAAGAGACAAAGACAGGTAGGAACCGACAAGGAAGATCTCAAGAGGACAAAGGAGACAGAATGAGTCAAGTAAGACAGAATGAGACAGGAAAAACAGAACGATACCGAGACAGGAAAAACAGAACGATACCTGGGAGATAGACTGAGACATGGGGAGATAGGAAGAAACACGGTAGACAAAGAAACTAGGGAGATAGAAAGTAACGAGGGAGATAGAAAGAGACGAGAGAGACAGAATGAGACGAGGGAAACAGAACGAGAAAAGAGAGATATAAAGAGAAAAGAGAGATATAAAGAGAAAAGAGCGATATAAAGAGAAAAAGGGAGACTAAACGAGACGAGGGAGAAAGAAAGAAAGAGACAAGAGAGAAATAAAGAGACAAGTGGAGACAGAGAGAGACAAAGGAGGCCGCATGAGACAAGGAATGCAGAAAAAAAAAATGAAAGACAAGGTAAGAAAAAATAAAATATCACAGAAAAATTATATAGTGGCATTAACAATAAAGAAAAAGAAAACAAAAAAACCCACAAGACAGCTATACTGGCAGAAAGAAAGACACAAAAAGCGTAGATAACAATCAATGAATCAATATCCTTTACTTCCCCAAGGAGCATAGACCTTCAACATCACATGCCAAATACTCCTGTCACGTGAAATCAGTTCAAGTTTTTTCCACGTCTACCTCATCATTGTCACTTCTTTTCCAGTCTCTTCTCCGTGTGCTTTTGGCCTACCTCTACCTCTCTGCCCCTGGAGATGCCAGAACAAGGACTGCCTTGTAATGATATCAGCAGGTTTCCTCAGTGTGTGACCTATCCATTACCATCGTCTTCTTCTTACAAATAGAGGGAGAGAGAAATAAAGAGACACTAAATTCTCGAAAAAAAAAGTTAAGATAATGAGAGAACGTGTCATGTATTTGTTGAAGGGTAATGACCGGAAATAAAACGACGTGTGGCGTGATTTTATCACGCTGTCAAACGTGTGTTACCGCTAAACTGGCAAAGGTAAGAGATCAGGTGTGAACGGAGTCGGGAAACATGACAAGATTCGCGACCCAGAACACAAACAAACACTCAGCAGCAGCTCAACCTGTCACACAAACTGTGAAACTACGGGGATGACATTCAGGCTAACGGCGCAGACGAGATCCCCTGGGTGGTCCATTCAACCCTACCTCGTTCTCTCCTTCTACATCATCTGTTTTTTTTGGTCACCTTACTTTTCCAAGAGCGTATTTTCTCACTAGCACATAGCCCAAGATCACGTGATTTGCAAAGCGGTTATAGCGCTTTCCTTTCGCGGCACAGCTACAGTGTTCCGGGATCAAAACCTAGCAGCATCACGATGCTGTCTACCCAGGTGTACCTGCCTCTGCTCTTGAGTTAGGCAAGGAAAAGATATCGAGGAAGGCAACTGGTCACCCTATCCCCTCTTCCTAATGAACTTAGTATGGTATAATCTCTAACAATTTACTCCTCATACGGCAGTTTCTGCTACGAAACAACCTTTATCATTCTTTTCACATAGCCAAGACACGTCAAACTGTTTTTTTCTTTCTTTGTTTCTCAATCATTGTTGTCTCAAAACCTCATAAGGAGATTCAATACGTGTCTTCACCAAATGGAGGCATTCATCACAATATGTCTACTTCCCAGAAGCTGGCATTTCATCTGAATATATCTCCTGGCCAAAATGTTGGCATTCATGAAAAAAATATATATCTAGCGGCGCCCAATCTACACATTCATCAAAATCTATCTACCAGCCAATTGTAGGCATTCGTCAACAAACAACGCCGTACATTTTCAGCATCCAATTAAAGCGTCAAGTTTTACCACTTGGCGTTCTACAATTGTTTTCTTCATAAAAGGTAATACTTTCTTGTTCCAGATAGTCTGTTTCATATGTTATCATTATGGCACCCAGCCCCCGGGTGGTTCCTGGGGTATGGAGGCAGAGAAAGAATATATCTACTGCGCCCACTGGTTATTAATATGAGGTTGTGCAGACTGGTAACTTCATCTTGTAAAACAAATTACCATAGTAACCACTACTGCAAGAGCATTTACTCAGACGTCGGCTTCCTCAAGGACCCATCTACAGTGGTGCATCCATACTTCATAAAGAGCAGAAAGGGAGATGATCATGGTATTCAGTAAATCGTACGAGACCTAAGACTTCTACGTGCTATGACATTATCAGCTTTCGAAGTCTTGGTATTTTCCTCAGTCCTCGTCGGCACGGGGATGCAGCCAGCCATTTCAGCCAGCACTTGACAATGGCCCCAAGTCTCAGCATGCAGCTGTCTATGATCTTTCTGCTGCTATCCGGACTGATCATTTATAAACAATGCGGATTGTATGTCTGAAGCTTGTAATGATGCGAATGAAATAGTTACCGTGTTTACAGACAGTGACATAAACTGCCAATAAAGGAGTCCGTAAAAAAGGAAAGAAAGCAGCAATGAATGGAAGACAGGAGAAGATGTATAAACTCTGTTCATTTCAATGAACAATGTTCGTACGCTAGACGAACAAGGAAACACTACGCAGGTGGCAGCAGAAAGGATTTACATCCTGGGACTGGATAGGAAACACAGTGGTCAATTCTTGTT
The DNA here is from genome assembly GCA_024509875.1 of Oreohelix idahoensis. Lineage (NCBI taxonomy): Eukaryota > Metazoa > Mollusca > Gastropoda > Stylommatophora > Oreohelicidae > Oreohelix > Oreohelix idahoensis. The sequence continues at coordinate 117,664 of JAMPIV010022772.1, read as the reverse complement.
CTGGAATCCCCTGGGTCCGAGAGGTAGAGAGAGACAACAACAACAAAAAATCACTCACGTACAGAAAAGAGAGCTTGAGTCAGAAATGAAAGAGGTAAAGCAGACATGGAAATATCTTGAGTGGATGGCACAGGACATTAGGACAGCATGAATATGATGAAGGCCTATACTCTATGGGGAGCCGAAGGTTAACGAATGCATCCATAAATAAATTACGCTGTGCACTACTGCAGTTTAGGAAAACATATCTAGATGCGTCACAGTATCGCTACGCTTTTATTAGTACATTAAAACGTCACGTGTATTCAGTACGGTCACGTGTTCAGAGGCAAAAAAAAAAGAAAAAAAATGTTCCAAATAAAGGTTTGTCACATGTCCTGACATTATTAGACCCTCAGATCTCAGACGTACTCACGTGGAGTATGTGGCGTCATCTGGTCACGCTGTCGAGCGTTAGACGGGATTCTCAATTCGGCGAATGCCTAAGACGGGGCAAGTCGTAGAAGGAGCTCTCGATATTCTGCTGCCGAAGAACTGTTAGTGGCAGGTCTCAGACTGATAATAGGAGGTCAGAGCTTAGTGATTATTATGAGCGATGTGCAGGTCATATGTTGTCATAATAGTGTTTTTTTCTGGGCTGATGTTTCGTGACTTTGTTCCGGTATGTTCATGAAGGTTTAAATGTCGAGGCAATTAATAAATCATATCCCCCATGTAATATCCATTTCAGTTGCTAGCGCGCAGTGGCTTCAAGCCTCGTTGGCTTTGCGCAGGTGCGTCAGTGTCTGTCCCTAGTCGTGGCACAATAATTTGTTTTCAACATAAGGGTTACTTTCACAATTGCCTCCGGCTGGCAGAATTGTGGATTTTAAAGCTGCAAATAAGGTGGAGTGAGTTCATTTTCTACAGAAGACAACAGGAGGCGGAGACACTTGGGAATCATGACGGGGGGACCCTTCTGATGATCAGATTGCCTCCTGTTGTATCGCTCTGTATTAAAGTTTCCTATCATGAATGTTTAAATGTCGAGGCAATGAATAAATCATATCCCCCCATATAATATCCATTTCAGAGGGAAAAAAGTGTAGTGTATACCTTTATCGCGGCCTACGGTTTTTCTGAAGCCATCGATTTGCATAGTGGTTAGAGAGCTGGCCTCTCGAGGCAAAGGTGCCGTGTTTGAAACATGGTAGCGTCACGCTGTGGTCTACCCAGCTGTAAATGGGTACCTGACTGCTCTTGAGTTACATAAGGAAAAGGTGGCAGCGAGGAAGAGAGCTCGTCACTCGACGCTGGATTCACTAGTACAGTGAAGTCTCTAACACTCTACTCCCCTACGGTAGTATCTGCTATGGGACTACCTTTACCTATTGTGTTGTTGAAACTGTTTTCTGAGAGAACGTTTCCTGACATTTATCTTCGGATCCTGGAGGCTGCTCTCCTGGTTTTTATTCACGGATGAAATTTCATACATTTGATACTGAGAAGTACCGTCCCAGGCGAGTGAATATTGTATTTGTGTGTACATGCGATTGTGTTTGTTTGAAAGGAAGAGTGAAAGAGACAGCAATGTAGAGGGAGAGAGGGGGAAGAGAGAAGGATAAAGAGAATTGCTTGCTACGGGGAAGAAGAACAAAAAAAAAAAAATACAGCAAGCTCAGCAATTCGATATTGCTGTTTTAAAAAGACTGACGGCGCTGATAATGAACTCTGAACTGCGAAAAGCACAGCGGACATTTCTGTGTTGATAAATAATGGTGTAATTCATAAAAGAGTTGGCGTATGTTAGTGCCAACAACCTTTATTTATTTAAATTTCACTTGTAACAAGGGCATATCAAATTAGTTTTTAAGACCACAGGTCTTTTGTATTTGGACATGCGCCCTAATATAAGTCATGGACCTTTTGTCTCGGGCTTGTTTATGTTTAACTAGGGCTGCTCAGCCTCGCGCTGTTTTTCCAGCCAATACTAAGTTGAAGACTCCTTGTTATTATCTACACTGTAGATCTAGGCTTTTCCTGTGGCTTTTCTGCCATTCCGAAACGTGTTGAGTTGAAGTCATGAGCTCCAGTTTCTCCAGCTTGGCTTGCATTTGAAGGATCGTCGCATCTGGTCCCAAACTAGGAGTAAGAAGCGCGTGGCATATTGTGCATTCCCCGCCATCCAAGGGGGCTCTCCAATTAAGCAGAGCTAAAATACTGTACTCTGGTTCTGGGCTCTCCCAAGGAACTATCACGTCCTGCACAGAGCCACGTCTCAGCTCCCCCCGCCTATCAGTGAGTCCGTAGTGAAATCCTCACGGGGAGAGTTTCGCCAAAAAGAGGCAAAACTTCTATGAAGTGAAAAAGTTGTATGAAGTAAAAAAGTTGTATGAAGTGAAAAAGTTGTATGAAGTGAAAATGTTGTATGAAGTAAAATCATGGCCTCCTGGAATCACGGTAGGTTTGACCCACCAAGGATAATTTTAAAATAAAAACCTTTTTTTTTTGACGTAAAACAGACTTTCTGTCGTGCAAGACTTAAAATATATAGCTGATACATTAGTGACAAGAAAGTGAAAATAAAGGCCTCAGCCTTAATAGCAATAAAACAAAAGTAATGTCTTCTCAAAGAAAATGACTTTCCCAGAATGCTTTACCAAAGTAATTGGAATAGTTTTAAAACAGGTCAATATATTCAGGTACCTTGGCAGGTGTAGTAAAATCTGCGAGAATAATCGCTCATTTCAGTAAGATTTTAGTCATAAAATGATAATAAATAAACCCGCACTATTGTGTCTGACGGTGATGCTCTCACATGCCAGCAACGCTGCCTTTTGTGCAGTGCTAAAGCCTATAGAACGATCCCACGGTAAAAATCTAACACGCGGTTTAGTTTCGGTTTCGAAAACGTACTACCAATATTTAACATTTTGCCGGATCTGCTGCATACATTCTGCAGCAAAGACTTATAATTAACGATTTTGCGGACGTGTGCCGCAAAATAACTATCTGAATTAACGTATTCTGTCAACTTTAACGCAAAATTTAGTAGTAATCCTTACATTTTTTGGTAGTGTTACACGATACAATACAAATTATTAACGCCAATTCTTAACCCGCCACGCCAACACCCCGCCTCGCTTGACAGTCCGCCAAGCATATATATACGCTGGAGCAAAGCCAACAGAGGCAAAACACGCAGACAATTTTATTGCCTCCTCGCGGTAATGTTTCTGACGTCACAAAAACAAGTTAGTTATTTGAAAAATACATGCTAGCGCGAGGGGAAGATGGCGGTCTTGTGTAAAATATTTATTTGACGATGACCGGTGACAAAATTGAAAATCTAAAACCATAATGAAACTAACATAAAAATCATATGGTAGTATAGCTTATAGTCCACTGAGCAAGAATGTGTTTTAAATAATATGATAGTCCCAGTATTAGCCAAATTATTGAGAAAATACTAAATGTCTACGGACGCACGACCAGACAGACTGTTGTTCCTGCTTGTTTTTTTTTCATAACTTTAGTGGGGACACCGGCTTAGAAGGGAGGCATTGAGGTAAATTCAAATTCGCTTGGGTAACAAGAGTATAGGAGGAGAGGGGAGCGGTAGGAAAATTGTTACCAAAAACTAACAACGTTTTGTATTGGCATAACTAAAGCAGACTGGCAAATCGACTACCAGACGCAGAGTATGTTTGTAATTATTTTTGTTTTTCAAAAACTGCATTTGAATTCTGGTAGTCGCAAGCTTTCGATTGGCCAGTGCTACTAAATATTAGCAAAAAGCTTTCACTATTCATTGCCAGTTGAACAGTATTTTTTATTCAGATACGCTGAGAACAGCTGTGATAAATTTAAAAGTAAATTAAATAACTAAATAAGTATTTCACAATCTGGATGCAGCAGAAGAAACTGAGGCCATTTCTTTGCAAAGTCAGCGTCATTTGTTTATATTTCTTGATTTGTGGTAAGAATGCTTTATGAATTTAATATGTTTAATCCCATTACCAAAGTTAGATACTGCTATTGGGAAAAAGTGAAGGACGTGCCGGGAGCAGACATTGTTCAGTCCTCACGTTGAAATGTATCTAACTAATGTATGTTGTCATGATTATGTTTGAATATTATTGTATTAGAGTATATTAATAAGCCTCCGTGTTCAAGGAACACTGTTCAACATGCCTGAAGCATTTATATTTAAAAAGAAAAAGATGAGAAAAATATATAAAAGGAAATGTGGTTACCCCACATTATATTATTGAGGAAAGCTATGTAAACGTACAGTGGCGTATCTGCCACAGGGACCTGAGGGGTGGTCACAGCAAGGTGGGAGTCATGAAAAATTAGGGGGTGAGTGCACCTGAAATGCACGCGAGGCTGACCCCATACCCACGTATGAAATTAAATAAAAGAATAAGTGATCAGATGTAAAAGGCCAGGGTGTCCTTTTGTTGCAGAGGTTTTGTTTCCTGTTACCAGCTGGTGACAGGAAACCTGAGGAGTGACGATAACGCCAAGAAGTCTCCGACACTTTATGTATGCTGTCAAGAGATAATAGCAGGAGCTTGGGCGTGTGACGTGATATCGATATTTCTGCAACTACACACTATCTTATCATTCAACAAGAAACCCCAGGTGATATGTTAAGGACCTGGGTATATCTGACAGTTTCGGTTTAAATAAACCTTGGTATTTCAAATCATACTCAGGAAGTTGATGGGGTATGATGATAATACAGCCCCTCATACACAGTGACTCTCCCTCTTAGAAGAATAAAGTGTAAACTGTGAACATTCCAACAGGAAAGACATATATTAACTTTGTAGTTATTTGGGCAGATTGTCCACACAATTTTAGTTAATCTTTTATGTAAACTATCTTGTCCTCATTTTCAAAGACCTGTCCAAACGATATGACTGGACAGGCAAAATAAATTGTACAAAAAATTATCAAATTTAAAGAAAAACTTAACCACAGGTTTTATTCACTTCCTCATAGAAACTTAAAGTGTTTTTGTGTTGTGTACCATCGTTTCATTTCTCCCCTAGACACTAGGTACATCATACACCAGACACTAGAGCCAAAATAGTGACCGTGTGAGATCTAGGGATGTAGCGTTAGGTTCCCTGCACATAATTCATCATCATCATTTATAGAGTCAGGGGCCTACATGTGCTTGACCTCACACGGTTAATACATACATGGATTTCATTCTTTTTAGGATACCATCATAACCTCCCCAGCAAAATCTAACTTTGCTACAGCAGGTTAATAACAATGGATGGAAGATGCATCTCAGAAGTGAAAATTGGAATAGTCCAGGCAAAAACAGCATTCTATAAAATGAAGAGTATTTTATGCAACAATTCGTTGTCAATGGAAGTAATAAAGATAGTTCTTCAAGGCTACATAGAACCAATCCTGACATACGGGAGTGCGTCATGGACAGCTAGTAAACAAATAAGAAAAGAACTAGAGGCCACAGGGATGTGGTTTTACAGAAGAATGTTAAAAATACCATGGACAGCCACAAGGAGAAATGAAGATGTCACTGAAGAGCAAATCTGCCCACAGGAAACTTATTCCTCATGTTATAAAGAAGCAGTCCACTTTTTTTTGGGCATGTTATGAGAAGAGGAAAACTGGAATATATCGTAACAACAAGTAAGATTGAAGGACAAAAAAGACAGAGGAAGACAAACAGAGACGATACTGGGCAGTTTGACATCGTGGCATGGAAAGACATAATTTATAAACAGTACTGGAGACAGGAAGTTGTGGAGAGACACAATCGCCTACGCAAGCAGGCATGGTGCTTAAGAAGAAGAAGGAGAAGAAGAAGAAAGAAAGAAAGAAAGAAAGAAAGAAAAGACAGACAGACAGACAGACAGACAGACAGACAGACAGACAGAAAAGAAAAGAAAAGAAAAGAAAAGAAAGGAAAGGAAAGGAAAGGAAAGGAAAGGAAAGAAGGAAGGAAGGAAGGAAGGAAGGAAGGAAGGAAGGAAGGAAGGAAGGAAGGAAGGAAGGAAGGAAGGAAGGAAGGAAGGAAGGAAGGAAGGAGACATAAATCTTTTGTCAGAAAACAGACATTAACAATTTAAAAAAAAAAAAATGAAGATCTGACATTTAATCTCCAGAAAGGATAAAACAACCGTTGCCAAGAAAGAAGGAAGAATGTGGAGTCGGGCAAAAAAGGAAGAAAAAAAATATTCAGGAATAAAAACACACACGGACGAAAACATAACAACAACCTTTAAGCGAGAACATCTGACACCAGTTCAAAGGATGTTACGGGAAATTATTTCCGCGTTCAAGTTTAGGCATCCAATTCGATTAACCATTTCAGGACAAGCAGAATTGATCCAGGAGACATGTACAAGAGAACACGTTTCCTTAAGAAAACAGCACCACATGACAAAGGAAGATCAGAGCGAACATGGAAAACCATTTTAAAGAGCAACATCATTTATTACACAGACCTATGGATTGATAGAGTGGTTAACACGCTGGTTTCTCGCGGCAAAAGTGCTGGGTTCGATTCAAGGTTTCGACACGCTCCAATCTACCGAGCTGTAAATAGATAACTAACTTTGCTCTTGAGTTAGGGAAGAAAAAGGCAGCGAGATAGGACACTGGTCACCCTCGTCTCGAGGCTGGATCTAGTATAGTGTAGTCTCTAACACTTTACTCCCTTACGGCAGTATGTGCTATGTGGCTACCTGTACCTGTTATAGAAGAAAACCAGACGACAAACACATTACTGTCATCCTCATTTGTTTTTTGTTTTACCCCGCTTCCGTTTGAAGTCACTGGCTTCCTAGCTCAGTGGTCTATGGTTCGATCCCCAGATGAAGTGGGATTTTTTTAGGCCGCAAACGGCTCCTGGGTCGACCCAGCCCCAACTGGGTACCAGAGCAACTCTGGGAAGGTTAAGGCGACCGGCGTGATGCTGACCACATCACCCCTAGTGTGCCGATGGTCAAGAAAATATGGGCCTAACACCGAATTCCCAATATGCCTCAATAGGTGTGTAACGGGATTGTCGTAGATTTATGATAGGTGAATTAAGACATAGATTGGTCCCTTCTGAATAGATTAGAACATGAGGTGACTCAGTGAAAGGTAATATAAGAAATAGCTTTTCACGAGTGAGATGGTGGAAAGTAAGTAAAGTCTGTCCCTGAGACTTGAGAAATAACCTTCTCTCTCTCAGCCTATCTCTACCACAGAAAATATTTTGTCAGACAGATTACTCAGTTATATAGATATACTCTATATCAACCACTCACAGACACACACACATAAGTGACGACAGTTGGACGTACAGACGTGAAAACAACTATATCTATGAAATATGGATTTTGTTTGGACGAGCTGACCGACACAGGTGGATAAAGTTTATGTAAATTTTATTTATCATAAAGAATTTCACAACACAGTAAATAAATTTAGACTATCAAATCAATACACAAATAAACATAGGTTAAGGAATCAATAACAGAGTTGACCCATAGGTGTAATCCTTTCCCCCTCTGTTGAACCAAGATCCCGTTAAAAAAATGAGAAGTTATTCGCCCCCAAAGAGTCACAGATTTATACACTATGGTCTAGGATTTCCCTCTACAGTAATTAACAGAGGTGTATCCTGTAATCTCACCCGTGTGTTACCGGGGCCCGAAAGGGGAGCAAAGAATAGTAACACTGTCCCCTGCCAAGCATGTCGTAGAAAGCGACTAAGGAGGGTTGGGCATGGGGCCGGTTACCCCATCCGGTAAAAAATTTAAACCACAAAAAACTTCAACAAATATGGACAAGTCAAATAAAGAAAATAAAACACAGCCATCCAAGACAGGGGAAGGTCCTCTCGTGGGGAGGCGAATGATGCAACACAGAGAAAGCCGAAAGGAGTCTGTGTTGCTGACTAACCTTCTTTCTTCTAGGAGAACTTCCAGATTTGGCACCTGGAATGTTCGGACATTAAACGAACAAGGGAAAGTGGCGCAAGTAGCAGCAGAAATGAGGGAATAAGTACATGGAGAAGAGAGTTGGAAACAGAGGTGAAAACGATGAGGAAAACATGGAAAGAACTTGAGATGATGGCACGTGACAGGAGGACTTGGCATGTGTTTGTTGAAGGCCTATGCTCCTTTGGGAGTGGAGGGTTATGAATGAATCCTGTAATCTACTCTGAAATAGATAGCATATGTAATCTTTAAGAAGAAAAAAAAACCATTCAAAGGATATATGAATTATAAAATCAAAGAATTATATCATCCCTGCATTTTCTCGCTCTGACACACTTGTGATCACAACGACATTCGTTCTTACCTAATAGGCATTCTCACCACATCTGGAACAATTGTTTAAGGAACATACAGTCCATCCGAGGTTGTGTTTTGGCGAAACAAGCCCCAGTCTCTCCAAGGCTAATAAATTCAAAGCTTGGCAAACGCTCGCTTCACGATGGTACGTAGGATGCTGATAAATGTCACTTCAATTTTTGTCCAGATAGTAAAATAATTAATAGGTCTAATGTTCACAAGGGTACAGTAGCTTGAATTTATCGATCGTTACATCGAGTGTCAGGTAAATAACTCTGTTCAAGATTTTATCTTCTGCACTACAACACAGGAGTTGTTATACAAGTAATGTCATCTAGACCATAGTGTATAAATCTGTGACTCTTTGGGGGCGAATAACTTCTCTTTTTTTTTGATTATGTTAATTGTTTGATTTAGTCGCCACCACGGGCCGACTGAAAAAACTTTGATATTCGAAAAGAACTCTGGAACTATATGCCAGTTACAATATAAATTTCAGAAATTGTTCTTCCGTCTAGTTATTCTCTGCTATACATAACAGAAACCGCTGGTAGATTTTGGGTTGACCCAATACTGTATAAGGAAGAGAAAAGTACAAAATACTTAACCATAACAGTATTCCCAATCCTATCCTACCTCACGTAAAAATATATTATTCACTTCGGTTATTTACCTTAAATTATAAACTGCAAGCTTAGAGCTTGTCTTATCGTTTAAACTCCCGTGAAATAAATTCTAGTCATTTAAAAACAATCATCATGAATTAGAAATACATACGTATCTCGTCAATACTCAATGATGAATCAGCGCATTTACCAGTTAGCTAAAATATTCACTGACTGGTTACTAGCAATTTAGTTAAATTTATTTATAGCTGAATGAGTTTTTAGCTAGAAATTATAATTTATTTTGCTATCCACTGTAACACAGTAAACAAGAGAATATAACTGACTTATCATTTAATCACTCTGCACAGAAATTAACTAGTGAAAATGAAATAGGCGATCTACCACTTAAATCACTCAACACTACTAGATATATATATTTACCACTAGCGCAGAAATAAAACTATCTCCAATCGGTCAACTAAATAATACTTCTATTAACAGAGATCTTAGGAATCGAAAGCTAGATGGTTCTAGTCTTTCTGGCTGTACTGGATGAATTGAGTTGGAATTCTGGAGTATACATCTCTCCGAAATCAAAGGAAGGTTACGTCTATAACCCGACCCGACTCATTTGCCAGATGTTAGCACCTACTTCCAGATTTACATATTTCTTTACTCATTCTACGAATGAAACGAATTCTACACACCCTTACCGAAACCAGACTTAACACCTACAGTAAGTTCTCTCGATTTGATCAGACATCGGCAATAAAACCTACAGTGTGCGTTTTACCCATTCTGCTTCATATGGCCGTTCCCAGCGATCAATGTCTTTCATCTCAAATCTTTCACCGAGAATAATTAACTATAGGCGGACAGATCAGAGAAACATAATAGACGATAGTCTTACTTCTTATCCCTGTCAAGAACGAATTAACACGATTCGATCTCATCAAAGAACTTAGCTTAACAGCAATAAAATGCGTTGCTAAATAAGAAAGGAAATGACAGAGGTTTGAATGGGAGAGTATATCTTAACAATCGAGAGTATGCAAAAGAATGGTAAAAGAGCGAAAGACAGGTAAAAGACAAGTGTAGAATAAAGAAAAGATAATAGAAATTTATTAATCATAAATCTTTGCCACAGGGATCCCTCCCTCTCCTTCCTATGAAGTATGGAGACATTAGTGCAGCTGGATCCCAGGTAGCCTCCATCAACGCATTCTTGTGATCTTGTAACCGTAACGTCTGTAACAATTTGTTTTACTTGATGACGTGGTAGCCAGCCCCCATGCACAACCTCATATTAGTCGCTCTCTTACGACATGCGTGAGTGGGCTATGGCCCTAATCTTTGTCTCATCAGTGATGCCCGAAAACTACATTGGGTACAACCAGTACAACTAGATTAGAAAGAGATGGTAGAAATCATACCCTCACGATACAAAAAAAGCTGGTATAGCAAGACAGGTCATTGACTGAAACCCACAGGGAATAAGAAACGTTGGAAGGCCAAAGACGACCCGTAGAAGAACGGAAGCTAAGTAAACCAAAGTAATTGGGACTCCATGGACCGCAGCGTTTTTAAGTCCATATCCGGAGTTACATGGGGAAGTCGTGCTAATAATCCCTGTCCACAAAGCACTATTTTTGAGCAGCTTAGTTGGCCGGGGGGGGGGGGGGGGGGGTGGGGGGGGGGGGGGGGGGGGGGGGAAGATGGGGGGGGTGGTGGGGGGAGAAATAGTAACGATTCACTCCCGAAGCGAGGCGGCGTTGTCGTTCGTATGAACCTGGGTTCGAGTCCCCGGTAAGCCTATCACTTATGTTGTTTTTTTGTTGTTGTCTTGTTTTCTACTTCTTTATTTGTCACGAGTGTCTGAAACATACCTTTACGTGCTATATTTATTTGCTAGTCAATACGAAGACAGCTCAAGATAGCAATCGGCGGCGAGCAACAGCTGTAGCCTTTATGCTCCACGGGCAACTAACAGGATGGACGATGATGATTATACATGTTAGAACTGAAAAGTACTGCTATGTATACCACTGTAATTATCACATATAGGCGTGAGGTGACGAAGATGGCGTTGGATAAGGGCACACACTGAGGCAACCTGTTGGTTAGAGTTACAAGACAGCCTTTGTCCTGGAATCCACCCCCCACCACAGGTAAAAGAAAGAGAGGGAGATTGAAAAACACACGGAGAAGGGAACTGGAGACAGATATGAAAGAGATAAAAGATATATGGAAAGGCAATGAAAGGATGGCACAGGTCTAGAAGGTTTAGCATGAATTTGTTGAATGTTTATGCTCTTCTATGGGACTGAAGGGTGGTGATAATGATGATGATGACGACGATGATGACGGTGATAATGACGATGATGATGCTGACGATGATATGTTAATACAGGCGGTCAAATACAAGCCAGGAAGACTAAACAAAGAACAGCCATTCTTCTATAGGGCTCATATAAGAGACGCCTTTGTTTAGCAACGGGCTGCACTAGTCACATCTTCATTGTCCTGATGAAACGAAAAGATATGATGATGATAATGACGATGATTACCCACGCAAAGAAAATATCGCAGTAATTCTTCCAACAGCGCGTCGTGTTCGTGGGCGTCACCAAACATTTTTTATGATATTCAGTATTAACAGCAGAACCCCCATGCACACCTGGCAGCAGTCAGTAAACACGCGTACAAATTAAAACAGTATGGGAACGTGTCATGACAACGTGTTGTCAAAAATATGATTCTATGAAACAAAGACTGAACCACATACATTTTGAGCATCAGTGGCGCATTTAGTGGTGAGGCTTTCGGGCGTCCCTCCGTTCCCCCCCCCCCTTTTTTTTTCAATATTTCCTGATATTTGTTAAGTGGCTCTGAGTTTTGTTGTTGTTTTTTTTCTTTCTATTCTTTAATGTCGTGCTTATAAAGCCTAAACTGCACACAGTTTTTGAAGGAATGTCTATTCACCTTTTAAATATGCTTAGTGTTATGTAGACCAAATGAAGACCAAAGCTGCGGTATATAATGCCTGCGTCACCAGCACACTCCTATATGGCAGCGAGACCTGGACGACCTATGCTAAGCAAGAAAGAAGGTTCAATACCTTTGATAAGGGTGGATTTAGGCTGACTTCAATTACCACCCCTATCGACACCAGTAAAATTATAGTTGTAGATGTAGGGTGTCTTATCTGGTTTTGTGTTGTTGTTGTTGCTGTGTATAATAGTGATGTAGTTCACAGAGTTACAGCACGTAGGGTACGACATGTGAAGTCATAAATGGGTGAACCGCTCTGGACGTTTTTCCATCATTTATTTTGACGTCACAGGTACAAGAACGTACATCCAGTTCACAATAGAGCAAAGTCATGACATTCACAAACATCAGCTTACATAGTTTATCAATGCATTTGGCATATTCTAAAGATGATGATATGGCGCCAAGGTATTATATGGTTGGCTCCAAATACAAAAGTACATCAACAAAAAATCCTCTTACTGTTTAGATGTGCTAAACGAGTCAAATCATAAATCGCACGAGGATGGCATTCCAGGAGTGCAGGTCAAACTGACCTTTACAGGCATTCCTAAGTCTAACCTTGACGTAGGCTTAATCGCTGACACACAGCGACGTTCATAGAACAAAGAACTGTCCTTCGGGCTGAGTATGACCCGTTTACATATAGATTTCAGGTATGAAGATACCTGGGGCGTGACATCTATTAGAAGAACCTTCCTTTCTGTAATGCATACGTGAGCAGAGATCGACCATTGTCAAACATAAGTAAAGTTACAGATTGGATGTAAATGAGGCATTACCTTCGTTCGAAAATCCACACCACAGAAAACATACACCTCCAGGCGTTTTAGAATACTCAAGGGAAGGACCTTGTAAGCTAACTATCTCACAATAAGGCTCCTAATCCCTAACAAAATCACAGAGACGCCAAAACGCGTCCTTTCTGCTTCACAGCTTTACATCGTCTCCCAAGATAAAGAAACTTCCCAGACGCCCCGCGTCCGGACATGCGCAGAACCTATACACTTGAAATAGCGATCAAACAAGACGATCTAGGAACATTCCAGATAAGATTTAACTAGATCGAGCCTTATTTGGACATGAACAGAGACCTCAACACAGGTTTCAGTCATTCCAACAACAGTTGACCGATACTACTAAATAAGGAGAATGGTCACACTTCGTTATTAACTAAATGTGGACCGACCGTGTCTCGACACAAGAGGAGGTAACATCATATTAAATGATAATCTCAATTATCCAGAGTTATGTAGCTTTGACCGTCAAAAAATTAAAGTGTACTTTCAGTCAATTTAATAATACAATGTCTTTAGCAAAAAATGATCATACAATGACTTTAGAAAAAATGAACATATAATGACTTTAGAAAAATGAAGATCTGTGCGTAACATTACCGCACCCTCCCGGGAAAAAAAATGAAACATTTTTTTTTTAAATCCTGGAGCCGGGAAAAACCCTAGGCTCCTAACGCACATATGATGCGCGGATATATTGCCTAAAATGAGGCTTGCTCGACGCATGGAGCGAAACTGAGATTATATCTCAGATCCTTAGAGAAACAAAAATTTACCTAATTTACCTAAAATTTACCTATATATTCCAGGAAGGTGCCACCAACACACGCCACAGTGATGGCAATATCATAATGAAAGTCAAATTATACTCATACAAATCTATGAAATTAAATATATTATCATAGCATTATACAATGAAGTGTTGTGCAAACAGCGGTGTAATATATCAATATACCGCAATATAATATAACACATATTTAAACAAAGAGTACATTATATAATGCATTATTAATCATTACTAATATATGTGCTGTTTCTCGTAGACATAAATACAATCGATACAAGAAGATGTGGACATCATCCGCTCCCAATCCAGGACAGGACTAGATAACTTCAAAGTTCCACAATGTACAAAATCTCGCAGACTTCAATGATGTGCTGCGAAAATATCAATAACACAAATCTTTAAGACAAATGTTAAATCTCTTAATACAATCATTAAAATATAATAACTAAATGTGGCCATGTGATCTTTTGGCCCGTATATCGCTAACTAAGAATTCTTCTGTTATGATCAAACCGGTAACAGAAAAAAGGAAATTACATGGTACAACGTTTTAAATTCCCAAAAAGTGAGAAAATATGTGCTAATATGTCATTATAGTTTTGAATTGTATATCAGGAAATATATATGACAGAAGAATTATGTGGAATCGTGTGGGCACCTGGACAGAATGTCTGCCATCACATTATCCGAACCACGGATAGCTCGCACCGTGAAATGAAATGGTTGAAGAGCTATGGCATATCGAGTAGACCTCGAGCTCTTCAAGTTTTTGCTCTGAATAGCAGTAAGAGCTTTCTGGTCGGTTTCCACAATGAAATGTGCGCCTAGAAGAAATCTTTGTAACTTCAGAATAGACCATACCATAGCTAATAATTCACGGTCTAAAACCGAGTAATTCTTTTCTGCAGCATTTAATTTCCTAGAGATATACATCACTGGGTGCAGAGTATCAGAATACTCCTGCATAAGTGCTGCCCCAATCCCAGTTGACGAGGCGTCACTTCGAAGAACAAAAGTCTTCTCAACAGTAGGTAACCTAAGGATAGGTGGAGATGAAAATAGAGTTTTAACCTGGTCCAATGAGGATTGACATTCTTGAGACCAGCGGATCAGATTAGGCGATCCTTTCTTCAATAAAGTAGAAAGCGGTGCCATAATGGAGGACAGATTCGGAATGAATCGTCCGTAAAATTGGATCAAACCTAAGAGACTCCGCACTTGTTTCTTCGTCTTAGGGACAGAAATGTTAAGTATTTTTGAAACATTGTGGTCCTCTGTCTTTAAAAGACCATGACCAACACGATGACCCAGGAAAGAAATCTCACTAAATCCTATAAAAGCTTTAGAGGGTTTTGCAGTCATGTTATACTCGCGAAGAGTAGACAGCAATTCGTATAAACCCAAATAGTGATCTTCCCAGGAATCACTGAACAGACAGATATCGTCTAAGTATGCTATGACATCTGTACGATATGCGAGAATTCGCCGCATCATGCGTACGAATGTAGCAGGGGCGTTCATAAGACCGAAAGGCATGAAATTCCATTGGAATAAACCCCTAGGTGTAGAAAACGCTGTAAAAGGTTTGGCACGTTCAGTTAAAGGGACTTGCCAATAACCTTTAGCCAAGTCTAGTTTGGTAAAGAATCTAGAATTAGAAAGTTTATTTAGTAGCTCTTCCAATGAAGGCATAGGTTCAGCATCGAACTTTGTAACTTGGTTCAATTTGCGATAATCTACGCAAATGCGAATGTTATTATCCTTCTTTCGAACAATAACCATGGACGAAGAGTATGGAGAAGTAGATGGTTCGATTATTTCCAACCGTATCATCTCATCCAATTCTTTCTCGACTTGTGACTGAAAGTGGATAGGTATTGGATAGGGTCTGACTCTGATAGGATTATGGTCAGTAAGCACTATGTCATGTTCGATGACATGTGTGTGTCCCGGGATGTCTGTAAGGACATCCTGAAATGTTTGCAACATCGAAGAAACTTGTCGATGTTCCTCAGCGGAAAGATTAGGAGAAACGGTAACGTTTTTCCAAGATTCCGTAGAGTGAAGTGGGACCATAGGAAGTGGAAGATTGACATCAGAAAAAGTAGTTTCCTCATCCTGTATAACTGACAGGGATGAGTAATGACCATGAGGTACTTGAGAATTGTCCGTTGCCTGGAATATAGGCTGCAAATAGTCAGGTCTTTCATGAAATTCCGTGAGCATATTTATGTGGAAAGTCTTATGCTTTCCATCAATATCGACTATATAGTCGACATCGGAAATCTTAGATACTATTGCATATGGACCTTTCCATGCAATAAGAAGTCTGTTTTCCCTTGAAGGAAGTAGAACGAGAGCTTTGTCACCTGGACAAAGATGTCGTAGACATCTATTTTTATTTGCAAACTGCCTTGCCTTTTCTTTAGCAAATTCGGATGAAGAAGTTGCTAGTTTGCATGCTTCGATGATCTTTTGCCTAAGAGCAATGACATACTCATAAGAAGATTGAGTCTCGTCGCTAATATTATCGGCAGTGATAAGATCGTGTAGTAAAGACATAGGGCCGCGCGGTTGCGCGCCAAAGACAAGTTCAAAAGGAGAAAATCCTGTGTGTTCATTGGGAACCTCTCTATACGCAAAGAGAGCCGCGGGTAAAACCCTGTCCCAATCATGAGGATGATCCTCAATTATTTTCCCAAGTAAAGTTTTTAGAGTCCTATTCAAACGCTCAACTAACCCATTAGACATTGGGTGATAGATACTGCTGAGAGACCTTTTAATATGTAGCATAGACATTACTTGTGACATAGTGTCTGATATAAGTTGAGTGCCATGGTCTGATAATATTTCTCCGGGGAAACCCAAGCGAGAAAATATCAGCCAAAGAGCGTCTGCGATATCAGCAGTTGAGATGCTCTTCAGAGGTATAGCCTCTGGCCAACGTGTGCACATATCGACACATGTAAGGATAAATTGATGTCCTCTGGCCGACTTAATCCTAAAAGGACCGATAATATCTATTGCCATTTTTTGAAAAGGGCGAATAGGAATGTCAGCAGCCTGGATAGGCGCAGCATGTCGTGGTCCTTTAGATTTGACCTCCTGACACACTTTGCAAGAACGACAGTAAATTCGTATGTCCTTGCTCACAAATGGCCAAAAGAAAGCCGCAAGAACACTCGACTTTGTACGGGAAAAACCCATATGTCCAGCACATTGCGAGTCATGAGCATGTTGCAATATTTGCAATCTCATTCTCTTAGGCACAAGAATTTGTGAATGAGTGGACGTAGACGAGTCTTGTACCATACGCACAAGTACGCCGTTCTTCATAGAAATCCAAGACTTTCTATTAGTATTCTGATTTGGATCACCCTTTTTTGCTAGAATGAAGAATTTTTGTAAAGAAGAATCTTCTTCTTGCAATTTTATAAATGAGTCACGTGAAATAATCAAGTGACTATTTTGGCTATCTACTTCCTCATTATTAGTTAATGAATTTTAGGTGGATCCAGAGCGTGTGCTCTTGTGACCACCGTATTGGTAGCTTCCATGTTTTGCTCTTCCCAAACAGCAATTTGCTGTGGGGGTACATTCCCTAACTCCGTGAATACGACCAATAATAAGGTCCGCAATAGGGTTTGGAAGAAGACACGCGTGGACATCTCCCGTAAAGAAAGGAGTAGCAATATGTATTATGGCAGTAGGATACTTTTCCAAAGTGCCGCCAAATGTGACACATTTGATGACCTTTCCTGTAGCACAGGATGGATTTACTAGGGATTGCCTAACACCAACAGTAGTACATCCAGAATCAAACAAAACTGAGACTGGATTACTATTTACAAGACCCTTATGTAGTATAAGAGAACCTCTCCCGTCATGCGCAACATTAGCAGGAAGAGCTGGAAGAAGATGACCACAGCTTAAAGTAGTTACGGTAGTTGGTTCGAACAAAGTACTACATTGGGGACATTTATTTGCTCTACCAAAGTCAAAAGAAGAACATCCTATAGCATTAGGGTTTTTATTATCATTAACCTGTTTATCTGCCCCCTGAGATTCTTGTTGTACCGAGTTTGTCTGTTGATATCTCTTTCTCTTATGAAGAGATCTACCGCGACCATTATTGCCTCTGAAATTATCATTATTTTCTCTCCTGTAATTGTTATCATGGTTAGTGTTCCAGCTTCCATAATTGTCATTATCATCTCTATATTGATTTGAAAATCTAGTAGATTGATTTTGAGGTATACGCGAAAAATAGCTACCTCTATACTGACTACCTTTGCGGAAATGTCTAAAATTATTAGATCCATAATAACGAGGAGTGTCAGCTTGTCTCCAGTTATTCGAAGAAGAATCACCATGTGATTGATTGCTATCATTTTGATCATCATTACGGTTGCTCTTTCTATTAATATTATGTTGAGTACCTTGAAACTTACGTTTGAAGTTTTGGCCATATGGTGCTGCCGAAGCAACTGGCATACCTTCTTTTATTCCAGAGCTGCTAACGGTTACGTTAGAGTGCGCAGTCACATACTGGCAACAGTATTCTTCCATTTCTTTTATGTTTTTAGGCTTACGCTCATGAAAAAAGGAAAGAAAAGATTGATTTACAGAAGACATAACCTTGTCTCTAAGTAGTAAGTCCATAAGAGCTTCATATGTATTTTCTGTCTTATACAGCTCAACCCATCGTGAAAAAGTAAGACGTATCCTTGATATGAATTCAGAGAATTCCACTCCAGTTTCTGGCAACATATTTTTAAATTGAAGACGATAGCCGTCTTCGTTAAGTTGGTATTTTTTTAACAAGACTGCTCTGACAACCTCATAGTTGTTCTTGTCAGGCACATCTACCATGCCCAACATAATCAAAGCATCACCTCTAAGTATCTTGGACAGATGATAAACATATAGTGTTTTATCTATGTTATGCACCTTACATGCACTTTCAAATCTGTCTAAATAAAATGTTATGTCATCAATGGAGGCATTAAATGCTGGTAGATTAAGCTTAAAATTATTAGCATTAGTCTTATCTGACACCTTATCTGCATTATTAGCATTACTAGTGTTCAATAATTTCATCTTTTCTAACTCTAAAGCTAAGAGTTTTTCTTCATGCTCCATTTTTGCTTTTCTCTCATCAGCCTCTCTTTGTAACCTTCTTTCTTCAGCCTCAGCCTCTCTTTGTAACTTTTTCTCTTCAGCCTCAGCCTGAAGTCTCTTATTTTCAGTCTCTATTTCTAGTCTTTTATTTTCAGCCTCTTTTTCAAGTCTTTTATTTTCAGCCTCAATGTGCAGTCTTTTCTCTTCAGCTTTTGCTTCTGTTTCTCTTTTTTGTTTTTCCATTTCCATTTGGAATCTTCTTTCCTCCACCTGCATCTGCAATTTCTTTTGTTCAGCTTCCATTTCCATTTTTTTCTCTTCCATCTTTAATGCCTTATCATATTGAGTAGTTGCATATTCTTCCAACTTATCACCTGTCTTGCCAAGGGATTTCCCTTGTTCAATAAAGTAATCAAGTGTAGACATGATGTCTAATATTATGAGTCACCAAATCTGAAATATTAATTATCTTATTTCAACCTTAATAGTAACAAGACTTAATAAAGTACTTGTATAATCCCAATGTTTAACCCAATCTCTGTGGGAAACAAGTCTTTTACACCAAACTTGTATTATCAAATGTATAATAATATCACAAGTCACTTCTTACTCATCAGTGCACTACACAAATTAGTGCATAAACACAAATCAATCAGTTATTTATCATAACTGCACAATGTAATAGTGCATAAACAAATCCACTAGTTAGTTATGACAAGTGCACTATAAATCAATAGTGCATGAGCAAATATGTAACAATAGTGAAAGCCAATTACTCAAGAACTATGTAACCTATAACAAAGAACAAAGACAATGTAAACAATAACAAAGATCAAAGACAATGTAAACAATAACAAAGATCAAAGTCAATGTAAACAACAACAAAGATCAAAGTCAATGTAAACAACAACAAAGATCAAAGTCAATGTAAACAACAACAAGGGCCAAAGTCAATACGAAAACATTCGCATAAGTCAACTAAATAAACAGCAGAACTAAAAGGAAAATATCACAAAGAATGTGATGACAAAATGCGAAGAATGTACACAAACAAATGACGTCACAATGTATAAACAAAAATGGTGTATAGAACTGAATAATAGAAAAGGGGAGACCTACAAATACAAACCAATGAAATCGGAACTAAAAAACAGAAAAAAAAATTACAAAAAACAACGAAAATAAAGCACAACTCGTCACAACTAAACAAATATAGCAACGTTTGTCGCTAGCAAATTTCACAATAGGAAATTTGCACAGTCCCTAAAGAAAACGCTAACAGTAGAAACCTCTGTGACGTGGTATCTTCTACTGAAAGACACCACCCAACCGAAACCCGCTGAAATATAAACATATAAATATACAAATAACATAACATATAAACATGTAGCATGTAAACAGAGTGAAAAGTGTGAGAGACAGAAGGCTCAGTTAGAACATAAGGGCACAGTTCACAAACACAACAGGCCACTTAACTTCTATGTGTCCAAACGTCAGCACGGTGCAAAAACAGGTTGAGATCCGCATTCTGAGGATAATGATCCAACGTTGATCAAACATCTGCTCCTATAGACAGCCATGACGCTGGAAAATGAGCTTCTGATACCGGAACAGTTGTTACGGCACTTGTCCTTCTTCGTTACTGATCAGGAAATCGATTCGCTCGGTACTTGTCCTTCTCTCGTAGGAAAACTGCAATACTGCCGAACAGCGCCGGGTAGTTTCAAAATATTACCAACTGTCAGTAACGCCGGGTACTTTCAAAAAAATTTCATGGAAGGTAGTAGTTGAAGCTGTAATGTTGTCTTGTAGTCTGATGATGATGTCTGGGTTTGTTGACCCCCTTGAGAGCTGGTACCAGGATAAACCAACTTTTGGCCACCATGAAATGATAAGGGTGGATTTAGGCTGACTTCAATTACCACCCCTATCGACACCAGTAAAATTATAGTTGTAGATGTAGGGTGTCTTATCTGGTCTTGTGTTGTTGTTGTTGCTGTGTATAATAGTGATGTAGTTCACAGAGTTACAGCACGTAGGGTACGACATGTGAAGTCATAAATGGGTGAACCGCTCTGGACGTTTTTCCATCATTTATTTTGACGTCACAGGTACAAGAACGTACATCCAGTTCACAATAGAGCAAAGTCATGACATTCACAAACATCAGCTTACATATTTTATCAATGCATTTGGCATATTCTAAAGATGATGATATGGCGCCAAGGTATTATATGGTTGGCTCCAAATACAAAAGTACATCAACAAAAAATCCTCTTACTGTTTAGATGTGCTAAACGAGTCAAATCATAAATCGCACGAGGATGG
Source organism: Oreohelix idahoensis (assembly GCA_024509875.1). Classification (NCBI taxonomy): domain Eukaryota; kingdom Metazoa; phylum Mollusca; class Gastropoda; order Stylommatophora; family Oreohelicidae; genus Oreohelix; species Oreohelix idahoensis. The sequence continues at coordinate 96,657 of JAMPIV010022772.1, read as the reverse complement.
CATTCCAGGAGTGCAGGTCAAACTGACCTTTACAGGCATTCCTAAGTCTAACCTTGACGTAGGCATAATCGCTGACACACAGCGACGTTCATAGAACAAAGAACTGTCCTTCGGGCTGAGTATGACCCGTTTACATATAGATTTCAGGTATGAAGATACCTGGGGCGTGACATCTATTAGAAGAACCTTCCTTTCTGTAATGCATACGTGAGCAGAGATCGACCATTGTCAAACATAAGTAAAGTTACAGATTGGATGTAAATGAGGCATTACCTTTGTTCGAAAATCCACACCACAGAAAACATACGCCTCCAGGCGTTTTAGAATACTCAAGGGAAGGACCTTGTAAGCTAACTATCTCACAATAAGGCTCCTAATCCCTAACAAAATCACAGAGACGCCAAAACGCGTCCTTTCTGCTTCACAGCTTTACATCGTCTCCCAAGATAAAGAAACTTCCCAGACGCCCCGCGTCCGGACATGCGCAGAACCTATACACTTGAAATAGCGATCAAACAAGACGATCTAGGAACATTCCAGATAAGATTTAACTAGATCGAGCCTTATTTGGACATGAACAGAGACCTCAACACAGGTTTCAGACATTCCAACAACAGTTGACCGATACTACCAAATAAGGAGAATGGTCACACTTCGTTATTAACTAAATTCTGACCGACCGTGTCTCGACACAAGAGGAGGTAACATCATATTAAATGATAATCTCAATTATCCAGAGTTATGTAGCTTTGACCGTCAAAAAATTAAAGTGTACTTTCAGTCAATTTAATAATACAATGTCTTTAGCAAAAAATGATCATACAATGACTTTAGAAAAAATGAACATATAATGACTTTAGAAAAAATGAAGATCTGTGCGTAACAACCTTCCATTTGTCTACGCCGCATCCTCGGCATCTCGTGGAAAGATAAAGTGACAAATGTCGAGGTGTTGTCACGTGCTGGCCTTCAAAGTATGTATACGCTTCTTAGACAGCGCAGACTTCGCTGGCTTGGCCATGTTCGCCGCATGGAAGATGGTCGCATCCCAAAAGATATCTTCTACGGACAATTAGCAGATGGCAAGAGAACAGTTGGGCGACCACAGCTGAGGTTCAAAGATGTGTGCAAGAGAGATATGAGGGCACTGGACATGGATCCAGCAACATGGGAGGATGAAGCTGCCGATCGCACTAAGTGGCGATGCTATTTACGGCGCCACCTCAGATTGGGCGAAGAGAGGCTCACACAAAAAGCAGAGGTGAGGAGAAAACGTCGAAAGGAGCACCAGGAAAATAAGCAGCTGAGGGCTGTCACCTCAGGGGCGCATTCCCATAGTCAGTTATGACTGAAGGGGCTATTATTATTATTATTATTATGTAGAAAATTTTGTAACAAAATGACTAACACGGAAAAGGGGCGGGGGCAATAGGGCAGGCTTCCAAGACTCGGCCCTCTGATGTGAACTTCCCATCTTTATAGTCCACCAGGGAAAAAAAAATGATACGCCACTTCAAAACATACAATATTCAGATACGAACTGGACAGATCTCTCCAGAGACGCAGATACTGGCACGAGACAGAAAAGATAACGAATGAAATAATTATCAGGTGCTTTACTGTAACATGTGCGAAGGTTACAAAACTGAGCAGAGAAGGTGATAACAGATTTATAAAATAAGACATTGGAGGAAGAAGACGGACAATGAAATATAAGAGGTGAAGAAAAATAAATGGAAGAAAAATATATGGCACAAGAGGGAGAGGAAAATATGGCACAAGGAGAAGAAGAATATATGGCACAAGGAGAAGAAGAATATATGGCACAAGGAGGCGAAGATTATGTGGCACAAGGAGGCGAAGATTATGTGGCACAAGGAGGCGAAGATTATGTGGCACAAAGAGAAGAAGAATATATGGCACAAGGAGAAGAAGAATATATGGCACAAGGAGAAGAAGATTATATGGCACAAGGAGGCGAAGATTATATGGCACAAGGAGATGAATATATGGCATAAAGAGAAAAAGAATATATAGCACAAGAAGAATATATGGCACAAAGAGAAGAAGAATATATAACACAAGGAGAAGAAGAATATATAGCACAAGGAGAAGAAGAATATATAGCACAAAGAGAAGAACAATACATGGCACAAGAAGAAGAAGATATGGTAAAAAGAGAAGATGTAGCACAAGGAGAAGAAGAAATATATAGCACAAGTAGAAGAAGATTATATGGCACAAGTAGAAGAAGAATATATGGCACAAGTAGAAGAAGATTATATGGCACAAGTAGAAGAAGATTATATGGCACAAGTAGAAGAAGAATATATAGCACAAGTAGAAGAAGATTATATGGCACAAGTAGAAGAAGATTATATGGCACAAGTAGAAGAAGAATATATGGCACAAGGAGAAGAAGAAATATATGGCACAAGAAGAAATATATGGCACAAGGAGAAGAAGAAATATATGGCACAAGGAGAAGAAGAACATATAGCACAAGGAAAAGAAGATCGACGGTGTCGAAACGTTTGACTTAAAGTTTCACACACAAAACAGAAATCAGTGTCATCTACGGAAAAAAGTACTACTTGGTAGTGATTATTCCAGACGGCCATGCGTTTTATGTTTCATTTATTTCAGGTGTCAAGTCAGTCCGTTGGTATGGCTCTGACACGTAAAAGAAAACTGAAAAAAAAAAATCAAGAAGTTACAGGCTTTCATAAATTGGTGACTGTGTAGAATAGAAGGATTGAAACGGTATGACAAGTTCACTAATGTGGAACTGTTGACAAGAACCAGACCAGTTCTAGTGGAACAAGAGATGAGAAAAAAGACGTTGGTGATGGATAAGGCACACAATGAGGAAACCTGATGATAGCATTACAAGACATCTCCAGAGTCAGAAAGGTAGCGGGATACCAAAAACACACAGAGAAGAGAACTAGAGACAGAAATTAAAAGGATGAAGCAAACATGGAAAGAATGAATTTTATTAGTCAGAACATAATACTTCTTTGTTTCCTTTCATCTCCCATTTTCCATCAAGCCAACGAAAATTAAAAATATCAAAAGATAAAAAGCCAACCTTTGTGGAAGTTCTCTACCGTTAATATTACAAGACTGCAATGCCAGCCACAGTTAAAAGCTTATCCGCAATGGGTAACAGGTAATTAACCAACGGATAACAGGTAATTAACATTAAAGTAGGCATCTTTATTCTGTAAGTTTTAAATGTGCGTAAACAATGTTCCAAACCGACGAAAGCCGTTGTTAACTCCAGGTAAACGCGAAAAGTCTCTTAAGCATGGAATAAATGATCAAACGAATGCACTTGAGTTTCAATTATAGGATCTCCCGTCAAGATATGGGCCGGTGCCTTCTCGTTTATTAGACAACACAACGTGATTAAGAATGACTCGTGTAAACTAACAACAGGTAAATAAGAAAGCATTGATGATCACAAGAATAACAATGCAACACACTGTCAGAGAGATCTCGCCAAGACAGATTTATATACTATCGTGATGGCATATCCTGATTTCTTCTCTCGCAAGAATAAATAATAAACACAGACAGGTATGTAGGTGGTAAGAAAAAGAAATCAAGAAAGAAAGAATGGAATAAATAAAGAGAGAAATGAAGAAAGGAAGAAAGAAAGAAAGAAAGAAAGAAAGAAAGGAGGAAAGGAAGGAAGGAAGGAAGAAAGGAATAAATTAAGAGAGAAAAGAAGAAAGGAAGAAATAAATACAGACAGAAAGAAAGGAAGAAAGAAAGACAGATAAAAAGAAAGAAAGAAAGAAAAGATGAAAGGAAGATATAAATATAGAAAGAAAGAAAGAAATAAAGAAAGAAAAGTTGAAAGGAAGAAAGAAAGACAGAAAGGAAGATCGAAAGAAAGAAGGAAATTGTGACGGTATTGTCTCCCCTGCTTTGCAGTAGTGGTCCAACAGTGGCCAAAACTCAAGAGTATCTAATATGGGCTTCAAAGGTAATCTACCTTCGCACAAGATTACTCTTGGCAGAGATGTAGATAGAAGGGTGATGACACTTCTATTACAAAGGGAGTCTTCACAAGATATTCAGAATAAGCGAGAACAATACTGCTTTGGCTGAGTATGTTAACTCTGTAATTCTGGCGAGGCTTTTGTGAAGGATTTAAGCACTTCTTAAGTTCAGCTCGTTTAACCCCCCACCCCTGATTTACTCAGTGGAATTATATTATTCTAGTATAGCTCTGTTTAGAGTGTGTGTAGTAATTTGACTGAGACAAACATGCTTACTTGCTTACTTAGTCGTTCCCCTTCTACCGTGAGGTGTAGAGGTTACAAACATGCAGTAACTTTAAAATGATTAAATCGAAGTTAAATTTGTAACACTACAAATAACCAAATTTAATAATCACTTTAGGTTTTAACAGTTGGAAAATAATTTGAATAGTTATGGATCAAGAAAAGTTATCCTCACAGTCTTTAGGGAATGTGAGATATTACATTAAGTTCAGGTGGCAGCATATATTTGAACTTAGCTGCCAATGACGGTTCTGCTCCTTCTTATGGGTTGGTTCTTTTCCCTCTGCTCGCGCTCGTCTCTGATCAAGGTTGTCGGGGGTAGCTCGTTTCCCAGAAACGTTAAGGAGAGTCTACCACGTGGGTCCTTCATCTTAAAGCTTAGGCCACGGTTCCCTTCTTATTCCAGAGATGGTACTTTCTGCTGGTATCACCAGTAACTATGGTAAAAGAATAGAACGAAACGCTCTTCTGAGTATGGCGTTTTCCACCCCATAGTTATGGGTTCCTATCTTCCCATACCACCATCCCAATTACTCAGACTTTACTCTCGATGACATTTAAATTTAATCCCTCGGGATAAAACTTCCTTTACATTTAAATAGAATAGCTTTAGCTTTACATGACATTCAAATGAAAAGGTTAATAATACAGATAGAGTCTGTTTACATATTCATCTCCACTGATTGAAAACTGTTCACAATATAAAATGAATATGTTTTCATTTATGTTTTACACTGATTGAAAAGTTTGAAACTTCCATTACTTTAAAATGAATATTTTCACAAAGGCATTCACACTAGTTTAAAGCTTGAAAACTTACATTAATTTTAAAGTAACTATGTTTATAGGGACATTTACACGGCTTTGAAAATGTAAGTAATATATTTAGAATGTACATCATTTCTTTCATCTTTCCCTCCCTGCTCCATAGGGAACCTGGAACTACTTTATGCTTTTAGTTCTCTTTACGAAACTATCAATAAAGCAATCACCAGCCCGTGCAGTGGTGGTTCATGAATCATCATTTTATACGCTGAGGTTGCCCAAGCATTGTTGTTATGACTCTAATCCGAAAGTTCCAAACATTCCAAATCATGCAGATAGGGTGTGATACTTTCAAAATAGTCCCACGTGAAATAAGGTGCGTGCCTGCAAAGGTCACGTATTACCATATATGGACATCTGACGCCTTGCATACACTTTCACAGGCAGATCGGTAGATACACATGACAACATAGGAGGAAAAAAAAGGAACCCGTTACACGCCCATTGAGGCATATTGGGAATATGGTGTTAGGCCCATATTATCTTGACCGTCGGCACACTAGGGGTGATGTGGTCGGCATCACGCCGGACATGACAACATGGGTAAGATGTAATACTTATTACTTTATTAAAAAGTCATGTTGGTGTATCAAGGATGACCCGGGAGCGCTTATGTCACACTTGTCTGCCCACATGTGTCATACAGACAGTAATCTCGTTATCTGTCGTATGAGTACGTGATAAGTGCAGATGTGATGAAAGGGAAATGATCTTGGGAAATACGTGTTGAGTAGAGTTAATTTTGGGTTAGAGTACTTGCTTACAGATTGGTATGGATTTGTTTAAAGATATCTCCTCTTAGTTTCGTGGAAGACAGTATGTCAGATAGCAGGTGAACTCTGGTCATAATGAACTGTTTCTGTACTGGTTTTAAGTGATGTGTGAATAGCTCTCGCGGCTAGTGTCCGCAGGGATTTTTGAGAGCAGTGTTAAGAGAACAGTAGATTCTCGTGACTGTGTGAACGGGGTGTGTTCCCGTGGGTTCAGTGTGTGCAGGGTTTTTTGACTGAGGTGGTCAGCCCTAAGGTGTTTTTTGGATAATGTATGCCTGCGCAGGGCTATAGAGATTTGGTAGGCCTTGATTATTATATATCTGCCGTAGATGCAGTATTTGTGCACTGATGTGAAGTATAGAGATTTTGTAGGCCTTGATTATTATATATCTGCCGTAGATGCAGTATTTGTGCACTGATGTGAAGTATAGAGATTTTGTAGGCCTTGATTATTATATATCTGCCGTAGATGCAGTATTTGTGCACTGATGTGAAGTATAGAGATTTTGTAGGCCTTGATTATTATATATCTGCCGTAGATGCAGTATTTGTGCACTGATGTGAAGTATAGAGATTTTGTAGGCCTTGATTATTATATATCTGCCGTAGATGCAGTATTTGTGCACTGATGTGAGGAGTAGAGATTTTGTAGGCCAGGATGTGTATGGGCCGTATGTTAACTGCATTATGAAGATTCATGTTTCGATGTAACTGTATTCGTCTAGATCTACGTGATGTTATAATTGTAATAAACCATGGTTAAAATATCATCAGACGTTACACCATTCCATGACTTGGTGTGTACGCTACTGTGAGTGACTGTCCCAAAACACGCTTCACCTTCTTCACTAAAAAAACATCAAATGAGTTTTATCAGTGGTGGCCAGTATGCACGTATACCTCAAGTGATTGCGGGGTTGCTGTGATCCGTTCCTGTCGTCTGATGCATTGTTGAGGACATACTGTACAGTGGCAGGGATTTGAAGACAAGAGTGCCTAGTCCTTGTACCTTTTCTGCAGTGGAGTGTTTTAACGTCAGAACTTTGTGATATCCAGTGTGTTAGCGAAAGGGTCAGGATTACCTTCAGTTAAGTGCTTTTGTTGTGTGTAAATGTTGCCACTTCTGTCCATGTCAACGAGCCTCAATCTGCACTATCCTATTCTATTGATAACTATTGTTGTTGTTGTCGATAATTATATCGATTAATTATAGAATATGATGATGTACAGGGATTGATGATACAATATTTGAGATCTAAACTTGATTTGGTATAATGAAAGTTTAATTAAGACATATATGGTTGACTAAGTAAACAAGTCACAATGGATTCTGATACAGATCCGGAGGATATGAGACCTGTGTTAGAGTATCTGTTTCAAGAGGGGACAGATTATCAGAGATTAGAAGGCCCAGAGCTTGAGTCACATGTTATGGACAGGTTTTTGGTTTGTGCATCAAGAGCTCTAAGAGAGTTTGCTGATGAGAGATTTAAGTCAATTCCTCATGTGAGTATGGCTAAGGATCTAGCGAGGTTGTTAGTTTTGGACCTTCGTCTGTTCTTGGACAATTATATTAGTATTAAACGTGATAGCATATTGAAGAGTATGCGTACGTTATTGCTCGACGGCATATATAGTGACCAGGAAGAAGAGTTAAAAGAGAAGAAGCAAATAGGAGACATAAAACAGAGTACACATGAGCAAAGGGAAAGTTGCTTAAAAAGTACTACTGAAGTGAATAAGCTACAGGAAAAAGTAACTAAACTTACAGGTGATTTATGTAAATCTAATTCTGAGCTTGCTTGTGTTCGAGCAAAATTAGACTCGGCATTGTGCAAAATTAAAGAGATGGAAGCTCAGATTGGGAAAAAAAATGGCGAAGTTAGAAATCTGACTCAAAAAGTTCAAGAGAAGACGGAGATTTGTGGAAAATTAGAAGTTCAGATTAAGAAATATGAGAAGTTGTGTAATGAAACACTTATTGATCTGTTAAGTGACGATGAGATTTGTGGTCGCCAAATTAAAGAAAAGGATACTATATCCCTAGAGAAGGTTGATAGGCTTAAGGATAGCCATGTTATTGAGATTGAGAGGGTTGATAAAGAGAGAGTGAAAGAATTAATGATGGAGAAAGACAAATTGATTAAGATTGAAAATTTGCTAGCAGAGGAAAGCTGCAAGGTCTTAAAAGCTGATAGTTTAAACAAAAGATTAAGTGAACAGATTGCACTTAGAGACATTGAGATTGCAGAAGCAAGAAGAAGAATAAATGGTTTGCTTGACGTAGTCTTGAATAGCAATATTTTGTCTTCTGTCAATGGTGACAGGGATAGACAGAAAGTTTCTTATCATCAGAACACTAAAGCAAAAAGCCAGCCTTCTACACTTTTTGCGGATTCTACGGTCAAGAATGGTGGACATAGATCTTTCCGTGGGAGATATAACTTCTCACGCAATACAGATGATTCCAATAATATTGTTTCTTGGCGACAGTCCAACAAAGAGAATTCCACAGTAATAAGCAGTCCTGTAGATAAGGAAAGAAACAGTGCTAAATCTCAAGTCAGTGTGTTAAAAACCAACAGCGTATTTATTGACAGATCTGATAAATTAGTAACAAGTAACAAACATACTACTGCTTGTTCCATGAAGGAAACAAATGTTGTGAAAAAAAATAAAGAGATTGTCAAACCTTCTAGTCATACCCAGTCAAGGCAGTGTGACTCATTTTTTAAACACATTGCCACAAGCAAAGAAAAAAATAGTTGTGATAGGAGACATAACCCTAAGGTTATAAAGTACCAAGGGAGTTCATCCTACGGTAACGTTTCTTCGCCTAAAAACAAGAAAAAATGTGACAGATCTCAACATTGTGATTCTAAAAGTTTTGAAAACTATAGCAGAAGTAATTATATGAAAGTTCATCAGTCTAGTAATAATTTTTCTGCTAAAAAGCCAGTTCTATCTGATGGACATTGTTATCTGGGAAGAAGTATTAAGAATAACTATTGTAACTGGGATTTAAATCAGTACAACGGTGTTGATAGAGCAAATAACAATGCTCTCAAAAGAAATTATACAGATCGCAACCAGGTTAACTGTGCTCCACATAAGAGCAAGATTATTAGCAATCAGAGTAATAGGAACGGTAATAGGTTCTTAAATGCTGTTGCTTGTCATGCTGATAGATTTGAGAGATCATCTCGGTCTTGTGAAGGTAGTAAAATTTTTTTCAGCATACCGCACTGACAGCTGTGAATTATAGGTCAGGTTGTCCCTGAGACGTCTATGTTTGTCTGCTATGTGACGAGAGTTGTTGACATCGCAGGAGGGCCACAACCTTACACCACGGAGTTCGGGTAATTGTAAAGTGAATTTTCCGTGTTCACTCATAATCTTACCATGGATTAAAATAGATATTTTCATTTGTATTGTCTCACAGCGAGCGACTTTGCGAGGGGAATCACCATTCTAATTTTACATTACCTGGGAGAGATGTAGATCACTGTGTACCATTTAACCATTCAAGCGAGCCTAGCCAGTACGTTAACCCACCGTGTCATGATGTCACCTTGCGTGTTGATGAGATGTTCGCAAGACCTCGAAGGAATTTTTTGTTTTGTTTTTTTCAAAGGTCCTGTTTATTTTTTGTTCTGTTTACAAACACTGAATGTTATTGTATTCTTTAGTATAGAACTTTATATGTTGTTAATGAAATATTATGTAATCTTTGTAACATTTGATTGCCATGATGTTTTGGTTGTTACATATGTGACTGTATTTTAATTATGCATTAAATAATTTCTATGCTCAAACTTATTTACTGAGACAATGTAATAGTCATTTCTGTAGATAGTCCTGAGTGTTTTTATGCACTACTTAAAATTTTGGTTTTGTTTTTCATCATGGGTTTGATACCATGTTTAATTAACATATTTATATACAGATTATTTGAATTAATTGTTTAGTGAAAGGTAATTTTAAACATAACTTGTATGTATTATTAATGATTTTTCGTTGAAGTTAAGGACGTATTCTGAAACTTGGTTTTCATTTTTTCTAAATTATGACATTTGATAATTTAAACGATTCGATTTTTTTTTTGTCAGCTAGAATTAACTTAAATTTCCTATTAAATTAAGTGGGTAGAATTAACAGCGACGGCTGATACTCTTGTTCATTTAAAGAATTTAGATATCTGATTATAATACATAGTTAAGATAAATAATATTACACTTATATATTTATAACTTCGTTTGTAGTTAACAGTGTGTTACCCCATGTAACGTTTCTGTGATGTATTTTTTTTTTTTGTTAAAAGAAGAAAAAAAACTTACACGTTTTGATGTGTGTCTATTTAAAGATAAGATTATTTTTATGTTACTCAGCTAATTTAATTGTTAGTTATTAATTATAGCTACATATTACTTAGAAATAAAAATACTATTTTTATTTAACCTAAAGAGAAGAAACATTTTTTGTATTGTAAATTTTTGGAAAATGTGTTTTGAACATTGTGATATTTATTTTTTTCTGCGCCAGCGCTAGATTGTATGTTAGGGTTACTATTATGTAGTGACATTAATTCTTTGAAAATGTTGTGATGTTTGGATGTATTTTTTGGTTGTTAGCGCTTGACTATGCGTCAATGCGGAACTTGTGTTATCGTTAATAATTTTTTGTTTGGGTGATATTTGATGTAATTTATTTTTGGTTATGTATAAGTTTATAACTTAGTTAAATTACTTATTATGCTCTGCTTGTCTTAAGCTTTCTTTTTTTGTGTTAGTATATAAATATACTTTAGCATTTTTGTATTTTACAATACGTTGTTACATTTAGATAGTTATTGTTAGGTGTTGTTACCAACTTTCTTTACATTTGCATCTTTACTTTCATCTCTCTTTGTTGACTATTCGTCATTTCTTTACATCTTGTCTGTTGTCTTTTCAATATTGTCTGATATTTTGTTTATGCTTCCGTGTTTCATCTTTGATGTCATTCATACTTCTAGTATACTTTTTTCGTGTTACGCTATTTATACTTTCATTCTTTGTAGTGTTAAGTTAATTATATGACTTTAGATAATGTAATTGGTTCTTATAGTTCTATTTGTTTTACATGTATGGAATTGTTGTCTTCATTGTCATCTTATGATTCTATTTGATTCTTATCATATTCCCATTTCATATTTTGTCTTTTCTCGTATGATAATTTATTTTCTGTTTAGTTTGTACTATGTATACTTAATTTGGGTTTTGTATTAGATTAATTTTTATTTTGGTATGCTTGAATGATTATGTTGGATGATTTAGTCGTTATCTTACATTTATTGATGATATTTTTGTAGATGTGCTATGTTCTCTTGTCATAGGTATATTTTTGTAGGTAATTGATAGAACTTCATTAATTTTTAAAAAAATTTTTGGGAATTAATTTAAGAGATATTTGATATAACTTCATTGACCGTTAAATTTTTGGTAGTTAATTTTTGTACGTATTTGATATAACTTCATTGACCGTTAAATTTTTGGTAGTTAATTTTTGTACGTATTTGATATAACTTCATTGACCGTTAAATTTTTGGGAGTTAATTTTCAACAAAAAAAAAAAATGATATAATCATTTTTTTTTTTCCTGGGAGTGTGGCAAACTGATAAGTGCAGATGTGATGAAAGGGAAATGATCTTGGGAAATACGTGTTGAGTAGAGTTAATTTTGGGTTAGAGTACTTGCTTACAGATTGGTATGGATTTGTTTAAAGATATCTCCTCTTAGTTTCGTGGAAGACAGTATGTCAGATAGCAGGTGAACTCTGGTCATAATGAACTGTTTCTGTACTGGTTTTAAGTGATGTGTGAATAGCTCTCGCGGCTAGTGTCCGCAGGGATTTTTGAGAGCAGTGTTAAGAGAACAGTAGATTCTCGTGACTGTGTGAACGGGGTGTGTTCCCGTGGGTTCAGTGTGTGCAGGGTTTTTTGACTGAGGTGGTCAGCCCTAAGGTGTTTTTTGGATAATGTATGCCTGCGCAGGGCTATAGAGATTTTGTAGGCCTTGATTATTATATATCTGCCGTAGATGCAGTATTTGTGCACTGATGTGAAGTATAGAGATTTTGTAGGCCTTGATTATTATATATCTGCCGTAGATGCAGTATTTGTGCACTGATGTGAAGTATAGAGATTTTGTAGGCCTTGATTATTATATATCTGCCGTAGATGCAGTATTTGTGCACTGATGTGAAGTATAGAGATTTTGTAGGCCTTGATTATTATATATCTGCCGTAGATGCAGTATTTGTGCACTGATGTGAAGTATAGAGATTTTGTAGGCCTTGATTATTATATATCTGCCGTAGATGCAGTATTTGTGCACTGATGTGAGGAGTAGAGATTTTGTAGGCCAGGATGTGTATGGGCCGTATGTTAACTGCATTATGAAGATTCATGTTTCGATGTAACTGTATTCGTCTAGATCTACGTGATGTTATAATTGTAATAAACCATGGTTAAAATATCATCAGACGTTACACCATTCCATGACTTGGTGTGTACGCTACTGTGAGTGACTGTCCCAAAACACGCTTCACCTTCTTCACTAAAAAAACATCAAATGAGTTTTATCAGTACGCAAAAAAAACTTCGTGTCTGCCCATCTGGGTTACCAAACGAGTCGTCTTATCAGCGGTTCAATCTAAACACGCCGGCGACTATCTTATCTAGTTGCTCACCGCAAGCCAGGATGACCGGGTAATAAACAGGTGACATCACAAAGAGGAGTGTCCAATGATTTGGTAAAATCAAATATCTGCTACTTAGCAGAAAAATAACGACGAAAGAAAGAAAGAAATGTGCGATACTTGAGAGCATATAATAAAAATCAGTACCACAAATGTACCGATACTGCCGGAGTGAAACAAAGATCGTGAAGAGGTCGTCCATTTCGTTACAGAAGGAAAAAACTAGACAACAGATAAGTAACCGAAGTGATCACCGAGGAATCTAACCAGGGACCCTACTTATGGCGCTGCCACCCCGCTACGGGAGTGAATCGTGACTGGACACACAGCTAACTCAATTATTAATTCCTACCTTTCTGCCCCCAAAGGAGCATATAACCTCAATAAACGTCTGTCAAGTCTTCCTGTCAAGTCAAGTCTTCCTGTCAAGTCAAGTCTTCCTGTCACGCGCTGTTACGTATTTCCATGTCTTCATTATCCCTTGAATTATGTCTCCAGGTCTTATCATCGCGTGTTTTTTTCCGGTCTACTTCTGCTTCTCTTACGATGGGGATTGCAGAGCAAGAACTGCCTTGTAATGGTATCAACAAGTTTCCTCATTGTATGTCCTAACCATCGTCAACAGCTTCTTATTTCTTGTTCCGCTGGGCACTTGACTGGTTCTTGTCATCAGTTCCACAAAGGTGACCTTGCCGTACCATGAGAATCCTTCTATTCTTTTCTGAATTAATTTCTACTTTTATTAGAACCGCCCCGTTTTAGTCCCCCCGGGGGGGGGGGGGGGGGGGGGGGAAGCCCCTCTACTGATACTAAGAAAGAATAGGACTACTGCTCTTTCATGCATGTCGTACAAGGCGACTAATGCGATGTTCTGCATGGTGTTGGCAACCTCATCGTGCAAAATAAATTGCCATAGAAACAATCGTTGCAAGATCACGAGGTTTGGTGCAGGTTTCCAACATGGCGATCTGCTACAATGAGGGCTGGATTTAGACGTGGTGAGTCTCACACGCCATTATGCATATTAAGATATCGGAAGCTGTGGACGCCCTTTTTTGCAATTGGTAACAGAGAATAAGATCGTGTAGCAACTGAACATGATGTGACATAGTCCTCTAAATTCGTTCGTCCTCTTTTTTCTTGTCTTCAACTCTCTCTGTCAGGTTACTCGACCATCACTTAACATGCTTTTTTTTCCTCATTATTTTGTTCACGTTTTCATCGTTCGAGGTTATCTTGTCCTATCTTTTCACCTACACCCAATTTACCTGACCGCTTTACCTGGCTGGTTAATCGTCAACACTAGACGGATTAAGTGACAGATATCTTCACACCAGATGATAGCTGGCGACAGACCCAGACTTGTGTCGAGGAATGTCGATAACGAATGTTTGATTCGGGGACATGGTTTGCAGATAATTGCTACAAAACCATGTTGCCACGGGTTTTACAAGCTGGGCCATACATGGTATTTTAAGACAGTGTGTTAATTTTGCCATATTGTTAAGCCAAGCTGTTGGTAAACACGGATGACAGAAGGTAATAAGTGGGATATTGCAGCACGAGCAGCAACGTAATCGCTTACATCCAGACTTTGCTGTGGTAAACAACTACGAGAAAGTAACATCTCTGTAGAGTTTATCAGTGATAATCTAGGATAGATCGGTGATGTAATGATTATGGTAAACATGACAAGTAACACGGAAGTGGCAAGACCTTATATGACCATGGAGTATGTATGTTCAGATGAATTTGAAAATAACATGTAAGGGGCAATATCTTATGTTGTCATGTAGTAATGTTCAGACCCCTAAGTGTGGTTGGTTTGGCATGGAAATGCTAAATTAAACTATTTCTGATTGGACCTTTCCCCAACGGAGAAACATGTGCGTGACAGCGAAAATTTCACTTATAAACTACAGCATTTATGACTTAGGCACCGCATTTCCATCACGTCAAGGAGAAATTTCAGACAACCAGGATACCAAATAGAATTAGGATTCCAGTACAGGACAGGACACAGTAATAGAGGATCTTCTGAAACTATAAAGGATAAAACCTCAACGATAGTACTGGAAGTCACGAATCTTCGGAGGCTGCCTACGGCGTGAATAGTTGGGAGTTTACATAACGCAGCAACCTAAACCACTCTTAAAACAGTTGCCCAACAATATTCGGACCATTCCTGTGCACACTGTAATTCTTCCGGCAATCGAGTTTTTGGTCAAAGTTGCCAGAAGTCAACGCTATAGACACCGACAACAGACGGGTGTTGAGTACATGTGACGATTAACGTATTAACCCCGGCCGTGTTGCAAGGGGCGTTCAAATGTCTAAAAACCTCAACTCCCGAAGAGACGAAACAGTCCAACCAACTGTGGTAAGCAACAGCGATTGAAGCAGGCGCCAACTGACCCGACACCGTCTGCTAAATAACATACCAGAACAGCCAATGAACATTTCCAATTTTGTTCTCTTATCTACCCAACTTTAATATACTCCGGTAATGACACATATCATTTCATTTTTATAAACAACTCTATTTATTTTACCTTGTTAACCAATAAGTGATTATTAAACCTGTTTATCTAAATATAAATCTATAGTTGGATTAGTTACTATTGAGTGAAATGTATGTCTGCATCAGTATGACTCATGTTGTTTTAAATATACAACTATACAGAGCTATTAAATGAATACTTTGCTGAATCACCGTCAGCTGATGGAGGCTAAGAAAAAACGAGTCAATAATTTTCTTCACAGAAGAGGTGGAGAATAATAAGTTCATAAGGGCTTAGATGACCTTAGTTGTTATGCTTGCCATTCTGACAAATTTCTGTGAGGCTCCCTTGAATAGAAGCATTATTTTTCTATTCTCATCTCTGCTAAGAGTTATCTTTAGAGAAGGCTGATACCTTTTAAAACCCTCGTCCTTTTACTCAGAGTTTGGTCTTTAGTGGACCACGACTGCAGAGCAGGGGAGACAACCCCGCCACAATTGGCAAGAAAGCTGCCAAGATCATAACAAATCCATGCGAGGTGGGCGGAAGGGTTGTTCCATTACAGCTTTAAAAATATGACTTTAAGTTTGTCTGTTTCAAAATATTTATTACTGTATAGGAAAAAAAAAAATTCAAATGTGTTCCCAGAAAGTCATGTAACTGTACATTCCTAGAAGTGAAATATTCATGTAAATTTGTTATTGCCAGAAAATGAAATTTAATTTGGAACTGTAACATGATAAACACTGATATAACATAAGTCAGTCAGTCAGTTTACAACATTTTCCTTTTTTGCTTTATGTGACTAAGCACCCCCCTCGACCTCGCTACACAACTGTTAGAGAAGCCCCTTCAGATTGTGAGGCTCCAAGCTATAGCGTGTTTAGCTTATGCCTAAATCCGGTCCTACTGCAGTCGTGGTTCCGTGGTTAGTAAGGAAAATGATGTTTAGAGCCACAGTAACTGTCTATATATATTCTGCACTACTGTATGGTGCAGAAACATGGACAATGAATAAGCAATTGGAAGAACGAATTCAGACTCTTGAGATGTGGATATATAGAAGAATGGGGCGCATCTCATGGAAAGAGAAGACAACAAATAAAGAGGTCTTAGAAAATTAAGGTATGAAAAGAGAACTTAGGAAGGAGATCAAAATTAGGCACCTAAAATATTTTGGCCACATAAAAACGCATAACACCTTGCAGAACACCATAATGGAAGGGAGAGTTGAAGGCAAACGTGCAAGGGGAAGACAGCGCTATAAGTGGGAAGATAACATCAAGAGATGGACAAGAAAGAGTCTATCAAGAGATGAGACAGAAGACGGAGATCCGTTACAGCCGACCTTCGTTGTGGAGATGGCAGTTGATGATGATGAACTGCCTAGAGACCATGCTACATTATTTTGATTTACCACTATTATTAGTACTACAACTGTTACTTAGTACTTATACTACTGTACTTGTATTATTTGCTACGACTGTTTTCGCAGGAAGCTCCAGAGCTCCGATGAGGACCTTGCCTTTTCACATTGTCAGGCCCCCCTCACTGTTTGGGAATATGGGTAACTATTTAAATGTAATGAAAGTCATGGAGGATCGTGCCCACCTGTAAATGTGAGGCCCAAGCCAAATGGCCCTGCTTGTTCCTCCGGCCCCTTTCGAAGGGCTGGAATATTAGTAGCACAACTACTATCTTTTACTCATACTACGTTGTATTAATTACTACTTTTATTAGCACTAGAATTACCGCCTAGTACTCATCACAGCAGCTATCAATACTACTACAAATGGTACTAACTGATACTGCAGATGAAACTACTGTTAATCTTGCTGTTGCTATAACAACAACAACTTGTTTCTTCAAGTACCGTACCTGGTGTCGTAGACGATCATGACTCTCCACAGCTTCATGTCTCCACAGCTGTTTATAAGCTCTTTTGTTGACTTCTGTCCATGCCATGGTGTCAAACTGTCTGATATCTTCTCTCTTTGTCGTCACGTCTCCTTTTCTTTCAATCCATCCTCTTGTCACACTATATTCCAGCTTTCGGCCGAGGGGAAGGACGGTGAACTGGACGCTGCCATATTGTGACTCTGTGTGGTGCGTTTGCATGTAGAGCGGTGTGTTTGCACGTAACATAAATTTCATGAGCATGATTTATTGTGCAATTAGAAATTTGAGGCGTTATATATCATAATTTTAACCCATAATATGTTGGAATGGATAATTTTCGTTCGTTTTAGTTGGATTTTGTTTAGTTTAATAGAGGGTGTTATGCAATGTGTCGAAGTGATACGGTTACTTATCCGTATAGATAACGTTCGGGCAAAATGGCAGACCATGTTCTACTATCCTTCCGCTTTACCCAACTTTCTTCTTCTCCTGACATGACCAAAGAACGTGGATTGATTACCTATAACGTGAGAAATAAGCTACCTTTGTGCACTGATTTCTTTCAGAGCATTTTTATTATTCATTTTATTTATCCACGGTATTCTTAACAGTGTTCTGTAAAACCATATCTCTGTGGCATGTAGAAAAACTACAACAACTATAACAACGACTACTGCTGCTACTACTACTACAACCACCACAACGACTACCACTACTACCATTACTACTTTATATATGTACTATCACCACCACCGCCGCCGCCCCGTACCGTCGCTACTATTACTACTAATACTACTAATATACCACTACTAGCATAGCTACTAATATAGCCTACCACAAACACTAATGTCCATCTTACCACTCCTACTATTACTACTATTCTCCCCCCCCCCCCTTGCTATCAAGACTACAAATATATTGATTTCGACGGTTCTTCCTACCCGCTATGAGTAATCCCTGGCAGGTTAAGAAATGTGCTCCCTGTCCTATGTATCACTGAAAAGTCAAAATCAAAACAACGGGTACAGCCATTTTACTAACCAAACTTACCTTACATTGTCGTAATTAATCCAAGAAATGACAAAACAAAACTAGTGACCTTGTAGAACAATCCCACCATCTGTAAAGTTTTGTCTAAAAATACGTTATTTTTTTCCACTGACAGGGCGTCTGAAACGTGTTCCCGTGAGCACAGGTAGCAACAGACGAAAGGTGAAATCTGAACTTCTTCAACACACGTGCATAACTCACACATTAGCCAATACACTACAAAACAACTCACGTCTTCTAACTGCGTGAGTACCGTTCCCAGAAAACGAGCGCTTACTTCTTAGCTAAGTTCACCACGCAGACCACGGGTGGGGAGACAGCTTTCCCCTCGCTCCACTACCCTCAGACCCGTCTCGTTTCTCTAGTAAACAATTTTCACGAGTTCGGGATGGATCGGCACCCTTTGGCATCGCTCCACCAATCAGGGATGCTGCCTGATAAATTTCAACCAATCAAAGCTTTTGTCTCTGGGGACTGCTGCTCCATTATGGCCGCTCAATGTGAGGAGTAACACTCTTTCATTCATCTGACGATGACGCCAAGACAATGTGAAAACAGCCGTCCTAACTTCATAAAATGTTACTGGGATGTGATGATTTCGCATTCAGAAAAAGTGATGATAAAGTTTTGCGCTCTGCTGGTTTCATAGTTACCCAAAGCTTGTAAAAGTTAACTGATTTCTGTAACAATGAGATGGTTTATCATTTTCTATAACCACGGAATAGGTGTCCTCTAAAACAATGGTTCCATTTGTGGAGACAAATACTGCCATGATATGCCGCTGATGGGTTGTGTTTATAGAGGAAGGAAAAAAAAGAATAAAAACAAAAATAATGCTAAATGTTATTAGACGAGGCAGAGGGACAAAGAGAGAGAGAGAGAGAGAGAGAGAGAGAGAGAGAGAGAGAGAGAGAGAGAGAGGGACAATAGAAACACAAAGATGTATCGCCTACATGCAATGTGAAGGTAACGCAGAGTAGGGGCAGCAGACTTTAGTTATAATGAGAGATAGAGATAGTGCGAGAGAGGTAGATAGTACGAGAGGGGGAGGAGAGAGAGAGAGAGAGAAGGGCGGAAAAAATATGACTTATCACCAGACTACAATGTCTTTTAGATTTTGAGATAAGCCCCAATATAACCAAAAGAACCTTGTGTTTAGGTTGAAAAAACTCTTTTTGGAAAGAGAAACAGTTAATAAAAATAAATGAAATAAAGTACTCACTCTCATATTTTTCGAATTATTTCTCTCATACTTGATAGTAATAAGTGGGAGTACAGATTATTCTCATTATCATTTCCCTTGTCGTTCCGTATGAGGCATGCAGCCACTATTGTAGGAAGACTGCATCAAAGTATTCATCTGCTCTTGCAGCAGTGGTAACTGTAGCAATGCCTTTACATGATGAGGTTGCCAACCTCATTTACAGTCTCATATTATTCCCCTCTTATTCCCCTCTCTGTAGGTCTATTCTTTTTTGTCCCCCCCCCCCCCCCCCCCCCCCCCCGAGAACTATAAAGCAGATTCTATTTGTATTTTTTTTTTAAAAAGTCCCAAAACAAAATAACCAGTTTCAGAATGACAAAAACTGATTTATTTTATCTCCTACTAGTGTAAAAGCCCGTCATAAGACGGGAATTAAATTCAAAAGCACCAATACCTAACGGCAATTTTAATTATTCAGATACTTTTGGAAAAACAATGTTAGTTGTAAACATTCGATTGTCCATCAAAAGAGCAACTTGATTTTCTGTTGTTTTAATTTGTACTTTTACATTGTTGGGATTTCTCGATCGAGACAGTGCGACCTACAGCTGTCCATGAGAGAAGACTGGCTCGTTCAAAAATATTCCAACAAGTTCAAATGTTTGCCCCTGAGATTTGTTGATGGTTATCGCAAACCATTCACAGTTAGATTTTATTGGCGTATACACACTAACACTTGCGCACTTTTCTTTGACGAGTGTTACTATTTTAGGGAGAGTACATATAAGGGAAACAATACAATTAATGTCTAACTTTCAACCAC
Organism: Oreohelix idahoensis; assembly: GCA_024509875.1. Classification (NCBI taxonomy): domain Eukaryota; kingdom Metazoa; phylum Mollusca; class Gastropoda; order Stylommatophora; family Oreohelicidae; genus Oreohelix; species Oreohelix idahoensis. The sequence continues at coordinate 76,548 of JAMPIV010022772.1, read as the reverse complement.
AGTTGCATCCCTTAGCGTTACGCACTGACAGAAAAAGCTGGGATTTTATATATAGGACTGTTTCTTCTCGCGTCGCAGTCAAGGGTTCCAGGAACAAAACCTAGCAAGGTCACGCGCCAGTTTACTAATCTGTATAATGGGGACGTAACTCTGCTCGTGAGTTAGTCTAAGGCAGCAAAGAAGGGAACTAATCACCACAGCTCATAAAAACGTTGGACATAGTATGGTGTAGTATCTAACAGTTCACCCCCCTGCGATAGTTTCTGCCTTCATCTTCACTTATGGTTTTAAAAAAAAAAAAACCCAAAAAAATGAAAAAGAAAACTGATCTCTTCAAGTAACAACATAGGCAGGCTATTGTCGCACGCTAAAAAAAAAAAAAAAAAAAATTTATGTAAGCGCGCTTTACAGCATTACATGAAATTATTTTTATCAATCAAATTTGGTCTCTTTTTTCGCGAGGCGTGCCTCACATACACACGTTTCTGGTATAAGTAATGACCTAGGCAACAGTGATGTTTCAGTTAAACGATTACTCTTAACATAATCTCTCATATATATATATATATATATATATATATATATATATATATATATATTTATATAATATATATATATATATATATATATATATATATATATATATATATATATATATATATTCCATTTTTCACTTATTACGGAGAATGTAACCACTACTGCAGTTCGCCACCACGTCAAAGACCCTCACGTGCTCTCGCAATGCTGCTTGATAAAGGTCTATGGGCAACCTGGCATTTACTGCCTCTTAAAATACGCCCTATTGTTTCTTTGTCTATTCAGAAACCCCCGAGAAATACACAGGGACAATCATCATTATCATCATCATTATAATCATCATTATTATCATTATCATCATCATCACTTCCCATGTTTGCTCTTCATGGACCATGCAACCACCGCTGTAGCAGGTTCCCTTGCAGGAAGCCTGCACACACAAAAAAGGTATGTGCTCTTACAGCGCTGTTTGCTGTAGTAATTCGTTTTACACGTGTAAAAGCCCGTCATACAACGGGAATTCAATTCAAAAGCACTAATACCTAACGGCAATTTTACTTATTCAAAAGTATTTTAAAAAAACCAATGTGCATCATCACAGTACACGAACTACGTAGCAGCAGCGAGGATCCCAATGTGTGTATACGGGATCACACGTTCTATAAATATATTTTTGTGCACACCGTCATTTGCGCACTTTTCTTTGTCGAGTGTTACTATTTTCTGGATAGTACATATAAGGGAAACAATACAATTAATGTCTAACTTTCAACCAAAGTTGCATCCCTTAGCGTTAGTGACAGAAAAAGCTGGGATTTTATATATATTGATGATGAGTTTGCCAGCCCAATGTATAACCTCATATTAGTCGCTTCTTACGACTTACCCGAGGAAGCTGTACTTCTATTCTGTGTTGGTCTCGTCAGAGACCCCCCGGGAACTATTCAGACACAGTAGCAATGAAAGTGACGGTTATTACTTTAGTAGCAGAACTGATGGAACTTGCCATCAGGACTGTTGAGCTGTAATTTTGAGACGGTAATTTTTTTTAGTAGAGTCGGAGTCGGTAAAAAATGTACTGAATCCGAATTTTACGAAACTTAAGTCAAGGCAGAGCCACGTTTGATCATGCACGGGAATGGGGAGCGCTTAAAACAAATTTGAAATAACATTTTAAAGTAGTAGAACTCCTAAAACCCATTTCATGTTAAAGTACATCCATTTTTACGTAATGTCGAAAAATTTCAGCTGCTCCTGATCACAAATAAAGTTTTTATCACAAATGGAAATTTGTTGGCACATTTAGAAAAAGCACACAAGAAATGAAAATAAACTATATACACTGTCATTTTTCCCGTCGTTGTTAAAATGAAACTATTTTGCCTCATATTGTTTGGCAAAGCAGTCATCTGTGTGCAGTTGTGGATGATTTATTATTTTGTATTACTGTATGAATAAATGAATAGTTTAAAATGTAGTCTACGAAAGCCAAGTATTCATTCATTCACACACATAACATACTTATAACTCTATATAAGTGCATAATTTTATGCCATATTACTAGTTGATAAAAACTGTAGTCGAAGTCGGACTTCTAAAATTTCCAGAGTCGGAGAATATTTTGGCCGACTCCACAACCTTGCTTCCCACTACACAGCTGTTATGTTCTAGTAACAGAACTGATTTTATTTCTTTTACACGGAAATTAAAAAAAAAAAAAAAATCGAGCTGGCCATAAAAAACAGAATCTTCATCTTAAATGGCACATATAGTCAGTCAGCCCTCGTGTTTGATCTCTGAAAAACTGAGAACAAAAAAGAACAATCAAGAAGTAACAGACGATCATAAATGGCGTAGAATATAAGAACTGAAATGGTACGACAAGGTCAACAATGTAGAACTTATGACAAGGTCAACAATGTAGAACTTACGACAAGGTCAACAATGTAGAACTTACGACAAGGTCATCAATGTAGAACTTACGACAAGGTCAACAATGTAGAACTTACGACAAGGTCAACAATGTAGAACTTACGACAAGTACCAGACACGTGCCAGTGGAACAAGGGATGAGAGACAGAAGAAAAAAAAAAACACGCTGGCGATGGATAGGAGACACATAGAGAAAACCTGCTTAGAGCACTACGAGGTAGTTCTTATTCTGGAAATTTCCCCACCCCCATGTTAAGAGATACACAAAACACACGGAGAAGAGACCTTGAGACAGAAACGACGATAATGAGAAAGACACGGTAAGACCTTAAACTATTGGCAACGGACAAGAAAGAGGACTTGACATGAGTTTGTTGAAAGCCTATGCTTGATGGGAATCTGTAGGGCAATAAATGAACAGAACTGATGGAACCTTCCAGTACTCCAGGAACGGTGCCTACTACAAGAACATCGATGACACTGATTATCATATAAACACGATTACAAATTTAATTTAAAAAAAAAGTATTTTATGTAACAATTCTTTGTCAATGAAAGTAAGAAAAAGAGTTCTTCAGTGTTATATACAACCAATCCTGACAAACGGAAGTGAGTCATGGACAAGTAAACTAGTAGGACATGCACTAGAGGCCACAGAGATGTGGTTTTACAGAAGAATGTTAAAAATAACACAGACAGCTAAACAATTGGGTTGAAGTGAATACATAGGGTCGTGTTCTTTGATGTCATACGAGTAAGTCGCCGATGTCATTATGGCTGGGATTATGGTTAGGGTTTAGTGTTAGGTTTAGGATTCCTAAACTTAACCCCTACCTCTGTTTACTGCGTCTCTTTTTTGAGGCCGTATGGAGCCGATGGACCCCTGTTCTACATTTCAACTGAAAAGTGTAATGAGGATGTCCTTTAGGAGGCCAATGCGCAAGTGAAGTGTATTACTCGTGTTAGAAGGAAGCAGATCACTTTCTTTGGGCATGTTATAAGAAGAAGGAACAAGAGGCACGTGACAGCAACGACAGAAGATAATGGGCAGTTTGAGATGATGGCAGTTATGACAGAACTGATAAACAATACTGGAGACAAAACGTTGTGGAAAGACATGGTCGCCTACCTCACAAGACATGGTATTTAAAGAAGAAGAGACAAGAAAGAATGAAGGAATAAGGAGAAGAAGGAATACGAAGAAGGAATAAGGAAGAAGAAGGAATAAGGAAGAAGAAGGAATAAGGAAGAAGAAGTAATAAGGAAGAAGAAGGAAGAAGAAGAATAAGAGGAAGAAGAAGAGGAGGAGACGAAAAACAAGAAAACGAGTAGAAAAAGAAGAAGAAGATGAAGAAGAGGGAAGCAAGGAAGGACAGAAGAAGAAAAGAAGAAGATGAAGAAGAGGGAAGCAAGGAAGGAAAGAAGAAGAAAAGGAAGAAGAAGAAGAAGTAGGAGAAAGAGACAATGCTCGCCCCGTAAAGTTCCCGAAGCAATGTTTTTTTTTATCATTCCGTGTCCAAGAATGTCACTGCACATTTTTCATTTTCTTCTTCCCTTTATTAATTTCTTCCTCAGTCAGTAGTTGTCAATGTGTCGCTATTGACTATACATTTTGTTCACTTGAGTCAAAGAACTGCACATGGTAACATTGCCTCGTGCACTTCCCAGAACTCGCCGAGGAGACAAACAGAATTATAACTATTGCTCCGTCATGCATGCCGTAATGGTGATGGTGACGATGATGGTGATGGTAATGATTATGACTGAAGGACTGATATACTGACTATGTCGTTGTTCATGTGGCTCGAAAAACAAAAACAACGCATGACATCTTTACTTTTTGGCTCTTGTTTTTGGTAGAGAAACCTTCCAAAATACGTTTGTTTTATCCAGCACTGTTACAATATGCCAAACTCAGACCCCCTTTCACTGTGTGCAAAAAAAACCAAAAAAACAAACAAACAAACAAACAATCCAACATGCTGGAATTTAGACCATTCGCATTTCTGCATGTACAGACTGGCAGCAGCAACATCATGTCCTGCGCCACGAAGAGTAGATGATCATGTCTGTCCAGTACTGGATTAATGCCTTGGAAGAGCCCTAAACATTGAAAATATCCCGGTGCACCCCTTCCAGCTAAGTGTAAAACTAAAAAAAAAAAAAAGTTATAAACATATATTAAAGACAGAAAATGTGTTTACTCGTGAGTTCATATGACAATCACACAATTTTATGATTGCGAAAGCCATGATTGTGCTTAAGAGTTTTACGAACAATAACATATTTTATAGGTTTATTATTGTAATTCGAGCAAGTAACCCGCCAAAAATATGACAGGAAATAATTCTGATCTGCCGTGTCTGCTGCATGGCCTGATGAATGGCATTATTTCCCCTGTGGTCATTAATTTCCTTTCCATTCCATTTCACCTTCATTTGATCTTTGCAGTTAAACTCATCTGTATGCATTGCCTAAGGAGCTACGGAGCAACCCGGCAAACATGACGCGGGGAGAAGTGAAACAAGCCAATAGAACGAAATTTGACTAACTGATTAATTGACAGCTCTTTTACAGCAAAATGTTTTGGTAATGTACAGATATCTTTTAAAATGTTGCCGTGGTACGTATAAAATAACACATAACAAAAAATTCAATGTACATTTTTCGTTACGTCGTCTCTGAATCATTATCTAAAGGCATGTCGACTAGGCGACAATATCGCTGACGTAACAATAATTATTTGGGCAAAATGTTACCTATGACCCCATAAAATTCATTTCAACCTCATAAACTATAAATTGTGGTGATTTATTACCTACAACAATGTATATTGTACTGGATAGATCCGTCTAACTGCACATTTACATGAACTCTAAAGGCAAAAGAGTTGTCCACGGCATTTTTGGAACAGACATCGATGGTGCAGTTTCAGCTCTATGTACTATTTGGCAGGAAAAAGAGCCGAGAATAAAGACGCCCTTCTGTGACAAGTCAGATCTTCTATCGTTACATTTTTCTGTGACCTCCTTCATTTTCTCTCCTGTGCCCTTCCTTTTGTGTTTTCTCACCCGCTTTTTATCGTTGGTTTCGCTTTTACCGTTCAAGGTTTTCTTATCACATCGTGTCACACCTCTCATCCACCTCTCTCTCCTGGTTATTTTCTCCTTTGTTATCGGTGACATGTAACGAGGGAGTGGACTTGCCACATTGATTTTTCGCTTATCGCTAGCTCCAGACGGAGTAAGAGTCACTGAGCGAAATTCCTATTGTTAACCCAGACTTTTTGTCTGCGCACGATACACGCTACCAGATTTCCGCATGATCAGGTGCGAGCTCGCAATCATGGCAGGATAAAATACACGTCAGCTCTCACTGGGATGTCGGAAAGGACAATCTTGCTGAAGATTACGACACTGACAGTGATGTAATACTTCTGGCAGATGAGCTTTGTTGTGATAAACGATTAAAAGGAAATAACACCCGGGAAGATATTATAATGTTAGATCTGTGAAGTGAGTTTGTAAACATGACAGGCGAAACGGAAGAAGCGAGACCTTATATGGTCATAAAAGACAAGCACATGGATTTGTAAATGATAAAAAAAAGAAAATATCTTATAGTGTCATGTAAAATGTTCTACAGATGAGGGTAGTGCGGGGAAAAAGACCCCTACCGATATCAGCCACTAATTCGAGGTTGGACTGGCATGGAAGTGCTATAATAAACCACTTCCAGTTGGAGCTTTTTTCAACGAAACAACATGGGCGTGTGAGCGAAAATGTCGCTTATAATCTACAACATTTTAAGATTATTTCGCTGCCTTTCAATCTCGTAAAGAAGACATTCCAGACAGCCAGGATAACGAATAGAAACAGGATTCTAACACAAAGACAGGACCAAGTATTAGAGGGCCTTCTGATATTAGACAGAAAGAAAACTCGACTATTGTACTGGGAACCACGAGTCCTAGGAATCTACATACATAATAACATTGGGATTATAATTAAAGTACCCCGACAACCTGTAAGGCAACCTTTTAAAACCAGTGGAGTGACTCTATTCGGAAGTTTTTCCTGTGTAATAAGTCTGTAAATACATTCCCGATAGTCAGTGTAAGTTGTAATATGTACATTTCATCATTTAATGTTTTTGGCTCTTAAAATGTGTAAATTGCTTGTGGATGTACAAGTTTATACAAGGCTGACAACCTCAGCATATAAAACGATTGAATTCATGAACACCATTGCATCAGCTGGTGACTGCTTCGTGCAGGTTTACTCACAAAAAAACCCCAAAAGCAGAGGTAGCCCCAGGCTCCATGTGGAGCATGGAGTGGATGATGATGACATCATGATGTACATTTTTACTTTATTAACATTTTCATAAGTTTATGTGTATATCCAAACATGTTTAAATAATGTAATTATTGTTTTCCACTGTCCAAACGCACTTTCATCCAACTCGCTGGGTTTAGCATTAATGCTGATGGAGGGTACAGTTTCTGAGGAAGATGAAATGGTGGAATTGAAGCGGAGGGCGCGTGACTGTCAGGAGACCATATGCTTAGAAGGGACACTTGTCATCTCTCAGTCTGTGGCACACATTTGTGGTACAGGTCTGTGGTTCAAGTTGCCAACAGTCTACGCTAGACACCAACATCAGGCGGGTCTTGATGACTGTAGTAGTTACCTTTAGCATTACCGTCAAGGACGTGCTACTGCCGCAGAATTTGACGATTGACAAAACAATGAACAACACCTCCGGGAAGCAACAGTGAAGGAATCCAACACTAACAACAAATCATCGTTAACACCTGGCTAGTTAAGTATTACAGCCAGGTCAAGCGTTTTTTTTTTAACGATAGCCACTATAAAGTCATAACAGTGATGAAAACATCAATGCTTCATTTTTCACACATCACTCTATTTTAACTTTGTTAATTATAATTGATTATTAAATCTGTTATCTGTAAATACAAACTGATCGTTGATTTAATCATTATTGAGTGAACTTACGATTCTGTTATTTTATATACTTAACAACCCATAGCTATTAAAGTAATATTCTACTGAATAATTTCAGTTGATGACGCAGACAATACGAGCAAATGTATTTTTCCTCACAGAACGGGTGGGAAGATAAAAAGTTCACGACAGCTTAGATGATCTCAGTTCTTATGTTTTCTTTCCTTTATAATGTTCTATAGTTCTTGTCCGACTGGCTAAGCGGTTGCTGCGCCAGCCTTTCAGCGGCAAATTTACCGAGTCACGCTCCAGTTTATCCAGCTGCAAATGGGTATCTGATTCAGCTCTTGAGTTAGGTAAGGCAAAGGCAGCGAGGAATGGAACTACGAGGGGGCTTCAAATGAAAACCTTAAATTTGCGATAGGAATTCGAAACAACTTGCAATTGTCATGTAAGTTGGCAGTATTGTTGCTAAGGACGTCAAGAGTGTCCTGCAGGTGGCATCACGGTGCAAACAAACCAGATGACGTCACAGTAGGAGTTTAAATATGGCCGCCCCACTAGTGACATGCACCAAAGAGGAGCAGCGTTCTGTTATCCGTGTTTCTAACAGCGAAGGGGTGAAACCTACAGAAATTCATCGGCGAATGAAGGTCCAGTATGGTGATCCATGCCTGTCGCTCCAGCAAGTGCACGAGTAGAGTAGGAAATTCCGAAACGGCGTGAGTTCTGTGACAGACTGTTCTCGACCTGGTCAGGCACACCGAGTGGTGACCCCAGAGTCAATTGCAGCAGTTGAACGCACCATGATGGAAAATCGCCGAGTGACTGTGAATGAAATAGCCGCACTTCTGGACATCAGTCAAGGTTCAGCACACCACATCATCCATGATGTGCTCCAGTTCCACAAAGTCTCTGCAAGGTGAGTGCCACGGCAGCTTACTCCAGAATTGAAGAGGTGCCGCAGGTGGTGCATGAGTGGCTACACACGCGACCAAAAGAATTCTTTTCCAGAGGAATCCATGCACTATGTAGGCGCTGGGGGACGTATAGAACGCAATGGTGACTACGTCGAAAAAATGATACAGTTGTGTGTCACTTTTTCTTAATAAATCTAGAACAAAAAAATATTTAACGTTTTCATTTGAAGCCCCCTCGTATTGTATCCCCCCCCCCCCCCCCTCAGAAAGATGGACCTAGCATAGTTAAGTCTCTAACACAATCCCCTACGGCAGTATCTGCTATGGAACTACCTGTTATAGGACCACTGCTGTGTGACTACCTGTTATAGGACCACTGCTGTGCGACTACCTGTTATAGGACCACTGCTGTGCGACTACCTGTTATAGGACCACTGCTGTGCGACTACCTGTTATAGAACCACTGCTGTGCGACTACCTGTTATAGGACCACTGCTGTGCGACTACCTGTTATAGGACTACTGCTGTGCGACTACCTGTTATAGGACCACTGCTGTGTGACTACCTGTTATAGGACCACTGCTGTGTGACTAACTGTTATAGGACCACTGCTGTTTGACTACCTGTTATAGGACCACTGCTGTGCGACTACCTGTTATAGGACCACTGCTGTGCGACTACCTGTTATAGGACCACTGCTGTGCGACTACCTGTTATAGGACCACTGCTGTGCGACTACCTGTTATAGGACCACTGCTGTGCGACTACCTGTTATAGGACCACTGCTGTGCGACTACCTGTTATAGGACCACTGCTGTGCGACTACCTGTTATAGGACCACTGCTGTGCGACTACCTGTTATAGGACCACTGCTGTGCGACTACCTGTTATAGGACCACTGCTGTGCGACTACCTGTTATAGGACCACTGCTGTGCGACTACCTGTTATAGGACCACTGCTGTGCGACTACCTGTTATAGGACCACTGCTGTGCGACTACCTGTTATAGGACCACTGCTGTGCGACTACCTGTTATAGGACCACTGCTGTGCGACTACCTGTTATAGGACCACTGCTGTGCGACTACCTGTTATAGGACAACTGCTGTGTGACTACCTGTTATAGGACCACTGCTGTGTGACTACCTGTTATAGGACCACTGCTGTGCGACTACCTGTTATAGGACCACCGCTGTGCGACTACCTGTTATAGGACCACCGCTGTGCGACTACCTGTTATAGGACCACTGCTGTGCGACTACCTGTTATAGGACCACTGCTGTGCGACTACCTGTTATAGGACCACTGCTGTGCGACTACCTGTTATAGGACCACTGCTGTGCGACTACCTGTTATAGGACCACTGCTGTGCGACTACGTTATAGGACCACTGCTGTGCGACTACCTGTTATAGGACCACTGCTGTGCGACTACCTGTTATAGGACCACTGCTGTGCGACTACCTGTTATAGGACCACTGCTGTGCGACTACCTGTTATAGGACCACTGCTGTGCGACTACCTGTTATAGGACCACTGCTGTGCGACTACCTGTTATAGGACCACTGCTGTGTGACCACCTGTTATAGGACCACTGCTGTGCGACTACCTGTTATAAGACCACTGCTGTGTGACTACCTGTTATAGGACCACTGCTGTGCAAATAGTGCTCTTGTACTTCAACATTCCCCCCCCCCCCCCACCCCCCCCCCCCCCCCCCCCCCCCCCCCCCCCTGTCGTGAAGTTGTGGATTTCCTAAAATCCTAATCGTTATTATTGTTGTCATTTCAAACACAAACATTTTACCACAAAAAAAGGCGGGGGGGGGGGGGGGGGGGGGGGGGGCGGGGGGGGGGGGGGGGGGGGGGGGGGGGGGGGGGGGGGGGGGGGCGGGCGGGGGGGGGGGGGGGTGGGCGGGGGGGGGGGGCGCCTGTGGAAAGAAGACAAATAAAAAGACGCTAAGTTTGAACAACAATTCAGTAATATTCAGCTAAACAATGAACACACATAATAGGGATAAGAAAGGATAATCCTGCCATGGGCAGCTCTCAAGAGATACAGAGAGAGGAAGATACTGACAAAAAATTTGGCACGCGCAGGAGACAGAGAGAATTTGTTATATAATAAAAGACAATACACAATGAGATGTAATCAATACACTTAGGACGGGACCAAAAAAAAAAAAAAAAACACGTGTACATAAACTATGGCAACCTGAACGATATAGACTTTCATAAATGACAGCTTTCTCTGAATAGATGGTTTGAGATGGCATGACAAGATCACTCATGTGGAACTGATGGAAGGAAGCAAGCAGCAGAGGAACTGGCAGTGAGGAGAATACGCTAGGTTTACATAGGATGTAGATTAATACAACCAGCTGATAGCTTTACAAGGCAGTTCTTGTTTATGATTCTCCAGGGTAGGAAACAAAGAGGAAGACCAAAAGATAACACACATACACAGACAGGGGGGAACAGAAGGCAGACATGACAGGACAGAAGAAGACACGGAAAAGGGGAATGAAAGGATGGCACAGCACAGAAAGCCTTGGCATATTTCTGTTGAAGACACGTGGTCCACGGGAAGATACAAGGTGCTGATGACTGTTATTACCAAAGTTGTGAAGTCGCCGAAAATGTTTCCAACTCCGAATCCCGACTCCGACTACAGTTGTTTACTATTCATATGGCATACAATTCGAGTCGAGTCCGAACATTTTTTACCGACTCTATCTATGACTCCCGACTCCTGACTCAACAGCCCTGATTATTACTTATTGTTACAGAAATATGAGAAATGTTCCACGGTATAGAAATGTACGCACTTACGCGCGCACGCACACACACACACACAGAATGGGTTATAGGTTTGCAAGTACTAAGGTTATTCTTGAGTGTCCGATTGACAGAGTGGTTAGAGCGGTGGTCTCTCGCGGCAAAGATGACGGGTTCAATTCACGATATCGTCACGCTCCAGTCTACCCAGTTGTAAATGGGTACCTGACTTTGCTCTTGAGTTAGGGAAGGAAAAGGTATCGAGGAAGAGAACTGGTAACCCCAACTCTCGATGCTGGACTTAGAATAGTGAAGTCTCCAACACTTCATTCCCCTACAGCTGTATCTGCTACGTGGCTATCGTTACGTTTGAAGGTTATTCTTATGTTTTGTACATCTGTCATCAGAGGGGAAACAAACAATTATGCGAGCATAGTTAATGACTTACTTACTTAGTCGTTCCCCTTCTACCGTGAGGTGTAGAGGTTTGGAAGAGAGAGCGCCAGACTATCCTATCGGCTGTCTTCCTCCTGGCCTGGTTCCATTCTAGTCCTCGGTTCTTCAAAGATTGTCTAACGTTGTCCTTCCAGCGGACTCTGGGTCGTCCTGGGGGTCTGGATCCCTGGCTCTTTGTTTCCCATGCTTGTCGTGGTAGCCGATCTTCTCCCATTCTGCAGACATGGCCAAACCATCTTAGTTGGGACTGTTCTACTTGGGTCTGCAGGGGGGGTGGGATTTTAGGCCTTGACGTATCGTCTGGTTGCGGACCATGTCTCTTCTTGTTACTTCAACCACCTTCCTCAGATACCTCATTTCTGAGGTTTGGATCTGGCTTTTGTGGGTTGTAGTCACTGCCCATGACTCACATCCATATGTCAAGACTGGGACATAGGTGGAGCGGTATACAGCCATCTTCGTTTTCGTACCAACCCCTCTCTTGCTGAGGAATCCTCGATTTATGGCCTGAAAAAGTCTCCCAGCTGCTGCTTTTCGAGTGGCCAACTCTTCTTTGATGCCCCCCCCCCCCCCCCTTTTCGGTCTATAATAGCTCCGAGATATTTAAAGTGGTCGACCTGCTCCAGGACCCGTTCTCCCAGCTTAATCTGATGTCTTATTTCTTCTCGTGATATCACCACCATGGATTTTGCTTTAGAGCTGCTTATGACCATCCCTCATAGTTAATGACTCCCATAGTTAATGACTCCCATAGTTAATGACTCCCATAGTTAATGACTCCTCCCATAGTTAATGACTCCGCAGCGCGCAATAAAAGGTAATGATAAAGGTAGTTCCATAGCAGATACTGCCGTTGGGGAGTGAGGTGTTAGCGACTTCACTATACTAGGTCCAGCATCGAGAGGTGGGGTGACCAGCTCCTTTCCTCGCTGCCTTTTCCTTCCCTAACTCAAGAGCAAAGTTAGGAACACATTTACAGCTGGGTATACTGGAGCGTCACAACGGGCTGATCACCCGTTTGCCAGTCACTTCGATTACGGAAACAACAGCAAATGGGTTGATTTGCCGTTGCCCTAAAGACGCCACAAGGCGTGATGGGAAACAATGGCAAAGAAAACCTATCTGCTGTTGCCCTAAGACGCCACTAGGCGTAATGGCCACTGACTGCTTTGACGGTCGGTGGCTAAGGACGGAAGAAGAAGAAGAAGATACTGGAGCGTGTCGAAACCGTGAATCGCGAACTTTGCCGCGAGAAACCAGCGCCCTAACCACTCTGTCAATCGGACGCAACGCGCAATAGCAAGACTGATTTAGACAGGATACAGCACCAAGCTTTCTTTACAATGTAGACACGTCTGGAAAATATTGTGACAACTGGAAAAACTGAAGACAAAGGTGATAGGGGACGACAAGGAGAGAACATACTGAACAGTCGGACATGGAAGGAAGTAAACAAAAGTATTGATAAACTGATAAACAGAACGAAGGACAAAAAAGTTGTGGAGAGACACGATCACCCACGCCAGGCGGGAATGGTACACGAAAAGGAGGAAGGTGGAAATGTTCATGAAGACTAGAATAAGTTGAAACCGACAAGGTACTTCTCCGTTCTATCAACTTTCATTTTGAAATCTCCAATTTTTCTCCTTGTCTCGATCATTTCCATCATGTTGGCTCCTCATTAGTCATTACTCAAAAGTTGTTATCGCCGCCTGTTGTTCTCTCTTGTCTACCTTGACTACGAAGTTCATCGTTAATTTTTCCTTTAACAATTCTCCTCGTGTCTTTGTTGTCTGCCCTTTTAAAATGCATTTTTCGGGTATTTATTTATCTCCTAATTTCCCTTTTTCCTTGTAATGAAGTTTTAAAAAATCTCTTTCTTTTACTTCAGCAGTGTTCCTTCCCTCTTCTAAATATATCCATGCTTTTTTGTTCTCTCGCCCTCTTGGCTCCATTTATCTTCCCTGTGTCTGTGATCACCAGAGCTGTCTTTCGGGGTAGGGATATAAATTAAAAACAAATTTATAGCTGCTTATTTACTGAAAAAAAAACTCCCGCTGTTTTATTGTCTTGGCCATATTTTGCTGCCTTTGCTGAACTTTGGAACGACATTTTGGCGAAAGGCGTCGAGTTCTTAATAGGAAATTGGGTTAGTTTTTGTTTGTTCCCCCCCCCCCACCCCCATACTTTAAGTGTTGTTGGACGTCACTGATGTTGTTGTGGCGGTGATAATGATGGTGGATGCTGTTGTTGTAGTGAGCAAATGTTGGTTGTTGTTGTTGCTATTGGCTGACACGGCGTGCTGAAAGTTTCCCAGACAAACACTAGTGGAAACAAGAGGTGAGGAGAACGAGGCCGGCGTTAGATAGGATACAAGTTAAGAAAACAAGTTAAGAAAACCAGTTGAAAGCCTTACAATGCAGTCCCTGTTCCAGAATCACTAGGTAATAGAAATACAGGGATACCCCCGCAAAAAACAACAACAAAAAACAGTTTAAAACACACACACATACACACACAAGGAGATAATAACTGGAGACAGACACGAAAGCCTAATAGGAGACATGGAAAGATCTTGAACTATAGGCACAGAACAGTAGGGCTTAGCATGTCTTTGCTGACAACCTGTGCTACTCGTGGAGTGAAAGGTATTGTTAATTGATTGATCTCAGCTTCTTTCTGTGGTCTCTTTATTCTTCCCCTAAAATGTCATGTAAAATTTCGATGAAATTCTTTGACATTTCGCCTGGCATGCATGATGCTATAATATCTCCTCTTCACTGTCGTTGTCGTTTCCTTCTAGCATCCACTGATACGAGTAACATATTCCGCTGTCCAAATGAAATTTCATCCGACTCACTGGGGTTAAGACTAACGATTAGGGAGAGCTAGAAGTCTGAGGAAGATGAAGTGGTGGATGGACGCGGAGGTCGCCTGATGTCTATGTCAGGAGATCCAATACTTAACAGAGACACTTGTCTCTTTTCAGTTTGTAGTACAAGTTCGTGGTACAAGTTGCCAGCAGTCGACACGAGACACCAACATAAGCGGGTCTTGAAGATGCTTGACTTGACAACCTAAGCAGTTATCTCGGTAAGAGACGTGCTATTGCCACAATATTTGACTACTGTAGAGAAGTACAGTCCAGGGCACCTGTGGGAATCAACAGCGGCTGAAGCAGGCGCCATCTGACCCCGACACTGGAAGCTAAGTAGAATAACAGCGCAACCAATGAACATTTCTTAATTTTCATAAGATCCACCACAAAAATTAAATCATCGATGATAATAAATGTTATCGCTTTATTTTTTAATAAACAACTTTATTTATTTTACATTGTTAAACTATATAAAATTAATAATTACTGAATCACCTTCAGCTAGTGGCTCAGAAATACGAGCGAAAATATATTACCTCACAGAAGCGGCGGAAGATTGATACTTTATGACAGCTTAGATGATCTCAGTTGTTATACTTGCTTTCCTTTCAAATCCTGCAAGACTCCCCTAAAATAGAAGCATCATTCTTCTATTTTTCTCATAGCCAAGAGTAATGTTGAGCGAAGGTTGATACCTTTCAATACCCTCATCATTACACTCTAAGTTTCCGCATTGTTTGATCCCTACTGCGGAGCAGGGGAGACAATACCGTCACACAGCCTTATGTACAACATCATAGTAGTCGCCTTGTGCGACAAGCCTGAGGGTACAGTAATCAATCTTTCTCTGTCTTATCAGACCCCCCGGGAACCAAACCGGACAGACTCTTACATGCTCTTACATTAATGGTCTGTTGTCTGTCTTGGTCCTTGACCGCTGACAAAGCAATCAGTGACCATCACGCCTGGTGGTGTCTTGTAGGCCGCAGCAAACTGTCTCAACTTTGTCCTTAGACGCTGACTGACAAAGCAATCAGTGACCATCCCGCCTGGTGGCGTCTTACAGGGCAGCAACAAAATGTTTCCACTTTGCTCGACCGGCAGCCATCTTTCATGTGGTACCCGATAAAAGGTTCATGCTTAGCACCTCTGCCTTCACATTCTCCGTCAGGTTGCTTTTGACCGGCCTTGCTGTCACTTTCCTTCTGGAGTCCATAGCATGGCAGTTCTTTATCGTCTCTTGTAGTATAATGTAACTGACGACTACATTCATTAATGCGTACGAAGAGATAAAAGCAATAATCAGAAATAACTATAGGGAAAAATGGCACAAGGAACACCCAGATTCCGATACTGCAGAATCATACTATAGATTATCAAGAACAGACCACGTGATAATTTTCAGACTAAGAACTGGCTATTGCCGACTAAAGTACTATCTGTACACTTACTTATTTAGTCGTTCATCTTTTACTCTGAGGTCTATCTGTAAAATGAACTGAAAATCGGACAGCCATATATGTGCCTATGTGTCGTGTGGGGAGGACAAACAGACAGTAGACCACGTACTCCAAAACTGTCAGTTCCACGAGAGCAGCAGGGTGGCAGCATGGCCATCCCCAACCCAGTTGAAGGAGAAGCCTGAGACGGAATGCCAGCTTTATAAGATATATAGATGTGAGATAGATCAGAGAGATAGATGTGAGATAGATCAGAGAGATAGATGTGAGATAGATTAGAGAGATAGATGTGAGATAGATCAGAGAGATAGATGTGAGATAGATCAGAGAGATAGATGTGAGATAGATCAGAGAGATAGATGTGAGATAGATCAGAGAGATAGATGTGAGATAGATCAGAGAGATAGATGTGAGATAGATCAGAGAGATAGATGTGAGATAGATCAGAGAGATAGATGTGAGATAGATCAGAGAGATAGATGTGAGATAGATCAGAGAGATAGATGTGAGATAGATCAGAGAGATAGATGTGAGATAGATTAGAGAGATAGATGTGAGATAGATCAGAGAGATAGATGTGAGATAGATCAGAGAGATAGATGTGAGATAGATCAGAGAGATAGATGTGAGATAGATCAGAGAGATAGATGTGAGATAGATCAGAGAGATAGATGCGAGATAGATCAGAGAGATAGATGTGAGATAGATCAGAGAGATAGATGTGAGATAGATCAGAGAGATAGATGTGAGATAGATCAGAGAGATAGATGTGAGATAGATCAGAGAGATAGATGTGAGATAGATCAGAGAGATAGATGTGAGATAGATCAGAGAGATAGATGTGAGATAGATCAGAGAGATAGATGCGAGATAGATCAGAGAGATAGATGTGAGATAGATCAGAGAGATAGATGTGAGATAGATCAGAGAGATAGATGTATGAGATAGATCAGAGAGATAGATGTGAGATAGATCAGAGAGATAGATGTGAGATAGATCAGAGAGATAGATGCGAGATAGATCAGAGAGATAGATGTGAGATAGATCAGAGAGATAGATGTGAGATAGATCAGAGAGATAGATGTGAGATAGATCAGAGAGATAGATGCGAGATAGATCAGAGAGATAGATGTGAGATAGATCAGAGAGATAGATGTGAGATAGATCAGAGAGATAGATGTGAGATAGATCAGAGAGATAGATGTGAGATAGATCAGAGAGATAGATGCGAGATAGATCAGAGAGATAGATGTGAGATAGATCAGAGAGATAGATGTGAGATAGATCAGAGAGATAGATGTGAGATAAATCAGAGAGATAGATGTGAGATAAATCAGAGAGATAGATGTGAGATAGATCAGAGAGATAGTGACCCTGACACCATCACCAGAACTGCTATGTTATGGACCCCCAGAAGGCCGGCGAAAGAGAGGCAGACCAGGCGACCTGGCGGAGAACAGTGGAGGATGAGATGCAAAGCATGAACCAGAGTTGGGGCACGGCACGAAGGATGGCCACTGACCGAGCAAAATGGGGACAGTTTGTTGCTGCCCTACAAGACGCCACTGGACGTGATGGCCACTGCCTGCTTTGTCGGTCAGGAGATAAGAATCCAAGAAGAAAAAGAAAAAGATGTGATTATTTGAGAGAGAATCACGAAGAAGAAGAAGGGGACTACTGTAGCTGTAGCTCTGACCACATCATTCGCCCTTTAGCTCCGCAAGGGGCATATGCCTTCAACAAATTTACCCCAAATCCTCCTGTCTTGTGTCATTAGCTCAACAAGCGTTACCAAAGTAAAAAGGTAACAGCAGTCTTAACACAGATACTGCTCCAGTACAGTGAACTGTTAAGGCTTTACTACACTAGGTCCAGTTTTATGAGGTGGAGGGGACCAGTTCCCTTGCTCGCTGCCTTTGCCTTCCCTAGCTCAAGAGCAGAGTCTGTTACCAAAGTACCCCTGCATGAAACCGGAACCTTAAATGCACAGTTGCCTCAAATCAAAGCGTCACGCAAAACACACGTGCTAATTTTTTCTTCCTCGCGCCAAGCAAAATCAAACAATCTGATAAAAAATAAACCAGTATTAAGTCAACAGCCTTCCTGGAGAGGACAACAAACAACACGAAAATGAGCACGTTTTTTTTCCATATATATATTTTTTTCGTTCCGGTAACGAGCACTACATGTTTAAAAACATACTCCAGTTTATCAGTAATAATACACAGGGTGTCCATCAAGTTCGCTTGCAACTTTAAACTTAAATAACTTTGGATGCACATATGATAGAAGCAGACTATAACCGGCATTTAAAAAAATAATTTATCACGTTGTAACACGACGCAGATCAAATTTTATGGCTTCAATATAACTGCCATCTTTCATGACATGTAATTGAATCCGATTTTCAAACGCACAGTTAACGTTTTCTTTTACCGTCGCCATTATCAATCAGTTACAGGATCTAAAAAAACAATAGTAACTCAAAACTGACAAGACTAACATTTAATAAAATGCATAAATTATGCTTTTATATGCTGTTTATAAGTGTGTTTCTGTCATGTGTACACCCTAAGCTATTAAAATTTAAAGTTGCACAAGGACTTTATGGACACCTTGTGTAATCTTAGCCGTGCGGTAATACAAACAAACGCGAAATCAGCAAAGCGTCAGGGAAATATAGAAGCTCTCTCTCTGAATTTTGAATCCTCTTGAATAAGTAAACAAAACTGGCAGTTTGGAAGAGCGCTGAGATCCTGCGAAGAACGGTGATAAAAGTGCTCATCGGCTTGAGGACCACTGCTGATACACCATTCATATCTGACAATGAAGTTTCAGTTTCTCATTATTAAGAGGCTGCTCAATCATTTGCGTGTGGCCGTATGAATTGTGAATAAATCAGAATGCGTGGTGAATGTTTTTGTTTATTCACTTCCCTTCTGGATTATTCCGAACTAAAAGTGCAAAAGTTAAAAAAATAAAATAAAATAAAATAAATGCAGTCTAGTCATTATAATTCAAATAGTTAAACACGAACCGTGATAACAAAGTCCTCAGACATAAACACACGGCATTTTCAAGCACTAATTTACTAGCACATATGTTTTGAGTTTTATGGTTATGTTCTTTTTGGTTAATGTATGCACGATTTTCCTCACTTCTTAACGACAAAAAATACGTTAATTTCCTCAGGCTTTCAGGCATCATCTGCCTCTTCTTTTGGGTAATCCTTGTAGCGAGATTTGGTTCCACTTGCTTGGTTTGTGAAAATGTGTAGCGCGACACGCACACCCACACTTACAGCGCAGTAATAACACTCGGCGGATCTTGCTTTGAAGTTTGAAGACAGCGGAAATGTGAATTACGTTTAGCTGGAACAGTATTGCAAGAATGAGGAAATAGCTAATAGGAATGTATGACGGACTTTCAAAGTTTGCATTTACTGGACATTAAATTTTAAACTACAGGAGAACGCCTGGTTGGAAATCAATTAAATAAAAATAGTTCACTAAAGGAGATGGACTATGAATTATATCCAAAAGGATATTATTCAAATATAAATAGTTTTAAAGATAATTAATATTTTTCACCTTCATCACATCTGCTAAAAATTAGCTAATAATCTTTAAAAATTTATTACACTAACAAGCCTAAACGGATTTAAATATAAATTGGGTAGAATGAAAGCCTCATATGGGGAAAAGGAAATGATACCTAGGAAGGAAGGAAGGAAGGATATAAGTGTGTAGTGAACAGAAGGAAAAAACGAGTACAGGAAAAGCACAGATTGCTTCAAATCGCCTCAAACCAGGAGATGAAACGAAAATCTTTTGGGACTTTTAGAGGTGCTTTCTCGTACGGGCGAGAGACTGAAATGTAAGGACAGAGGGGCGCGTTGAAAATCACACATACCAAATCCAGAAGCTAGAGTGAGAAACTGGAAGACAGTATCTGCAAGAAAAGTTATTTTTTTTCACGCTGCATGCAGGGCAGATTAACTTCAACCAAAATAGTCTCACCGTGAGCTTATAAATCCTAAGAGGGTTTTTATGATCAATGTTTATGATCATTGCTGATCAAGATTATGATCATTCCTGATCGAGAAACTAAAGACTTGAAGACCGTTGATCCTGCTAACTGAAGCCTAGAGATCAACCAATCCTCAACACCTTAGTCCCCCGTAGTTATAGGGCGGGCTGAAGGAAAGTCTTCCGCATTCAAGTGTGTCTCAGGAACCTCGAACTAATTTCAGATGAGTTATGTGTATACAATCCACCAAATCCTGTGAGCAGTTTCTAAAACGACTGTTTAATGATGACAACTAGATGGCAATAGATAATGTGACAAACTTGTTTTATAATTTCAGTGGAAGATAAATCCAAGACTTTTTTGCTTGTTTATTTTGATTTGTAACTGTAAATAATCATACATTTTACCATCTTCCAACACCCATTTTTCATTACAAGAATATATAGATGTACATAATAAATTATGAAATTGTACTCATTTGACTTGTTAAATTTTTAACTGTTAAATTTTGAGTTACCTTTTCAAATTTAATTATATTATCACATAGGGTTACGATAGCGAAAGTAGCAACTTATACTTCTGAAGCCTAAATCTATTGTCCAGCTCAGAGTATTCACAGCTGTAACTCACTTGTGATACCAGTGTACTTCCCGGGCACTGGAACTTCATCCTTTCTGGAGAGAGATTCTACTTCTCCTCTACCACTATTATCATACTAGAAAAACCTTTCGCTACAATCCTTGTCTTAATGTAAGCATGATCTCTAAAAGCAAATGTAGCAAATACTTCTTCCATACTTCTTCTTTGACCCTAAGCCGCCGACTGTCAAAGCAGTCAGTGCCTGGTGACGTCTTGTAGGGCAGCAACAAACTGCTTCGACTTTGTTCGGTCGGCGGCCATCCTTCGTGCAGTGTCCCAGCTCTAGTTCATTCTTTTCATCTCAGCCTCCACAGTTCTTCACCAAGTTGTTTTTGGTCGGCCTCTTTTTTGCTTTCCTTCAGGGGTCCACAGCATATATGTTCTTGTGATGGCATCAGGGTCTCTTCTGAGGACGTAGCCAATCCAACTTCATCGTCTGCCTGCTATGATGGTGTGCATGTCCTCTTGGTTCCTTCGAGTAAGCATCTCTTGGTTGGTGATGGTATTCCGCCAAAAGATTCTGAGAATTTTCCTTAGGCAGACTGTGTGGAAGGACGACAGTTTCTACATTTCCTTCTCTGTTACTCTCCAGCATTCCGCACCATAGAGAAGCACATAAATTATACAGCTTCCCTAAAAGTCGGAATAAAGAAAGTAAATCAGAAATGGCCTATACTAGTAGATAGGAGGGTTATAGGAGTCATTGCCTCTCTAATTAGCCTGGGTTCTTCCCCGATTCTACAGTCCATAGTTACGTGGAGTCGTCGCGCTAACGACCACTATCCAAAAAAGCACTAAATTTTGTGGTGCTTAGCTGGCAGTGTGGTTAGTCAGGATTCACTCACGTAGCGAGGCGGTGGTGCCGTTCGAATCGTCCTTGTTTCGAGTCCATGGTAGGCCTATCACTTTTGTCGTCTAGTTTTCTATTTCTTTATTTTCTTATGAGTACCTGCTAAAAACATGTTTATTTATATTAGTTATTTACACAGCCTCACAGGCCTCAGGTGTCCTCTCTTAATTTATTTAAATGTCAAAACAGAGTGAGCTAGAATGTTGTCAAACTATGATGGACCTCGAAAAAGTAAAGCCAAGTATTGTTATTGTTGTTAATCATAATCGACCTCATTGCTCTCCGGGCAAACCCATAAGTACTCAGTCTGCCTCAGCAAATGTAGAAGCGTATGAATGCTAATGGTTGCTGTTGCGCGCTGGTTGTATATACACCGGATGCTTCCTCTCAAGCGTTCATTCCTGCTGGCCTTACGTTTTATGCCAAATTCCAGCAATCTTAGCCTTGATGATTCATCGATCATTAATTGTCCTTAATATCTCTCCCTTATACATACCCAAAGGGCCCATTATGGGTGCTGTTGAAGCTAGTCTGTCAGTTCTTTCACTGCATGGCCAGGACAGCAGATCCAAACACGTTCCTGAAGATTCGAAGCTTCTATGGAGGTTATCGATGCATGCCGACAGCATCCACTTTGGACTTTCCGAAGCATTGACTGAGAGTCTGAAACAATAATTGTTACTGTTAATGAAGTTTCAGACAGCCACCTTAGGGCCGCAGTATGTCGCATAGAGATTTATGATCAATAAATTTTCTATATTCTTTTCTTTTCTACCCGTGCCCTCTACTTTATTATCGCTCTTTTATCCTTTTCCCTGTTTTCGCATTCGTTCGTTTGCGACTAAATATTATTTTCCCATTCTGACTTTGCCGTTTCTTTTCTCATACTAGTAACGCATTTTATTACGTAGATGTCAGTCCCTGGACGAGACGATAAAGCGTGAGAATTCGTCTAGTCAGACATGATGGCAGACATATCGTCTACATTTTCACCTGACACAGCGTTTCTTCGGCTGAGTTCTCGGCGTGAGGTGTGAACGGCGCCCTCATGCAATGCTCAGGACTGAGAATAGTTAGACGGAGGTGTCAAAGACGCGTTTTGGCAGTTATGGCCTGCGTCTAGGTTAAGTGTTAAGACGGGGAAGGGAGACTATTTCGGGTTTGCAAAATAACGTGGGATCCTTTGTCGGGTTTTCATATATCTTACCCAGAGTTTTAGACTAGTCATTCATACTCCTAGTTGCAGTAGACGTGATGGCTTCGTTCTAGATACTTATATTTATAAGTGAAACTCTTAGTTTCGTTGTGATACCCGTAGTTCTGTTTGGAGGTAAATATATTAAATATCTAGTAGTATTGAGTGATTCAGTGATAACCGCTTATTTCATTTTACTAGTGAGATTCCTGTGCAGAAGTAATTAATTTATAAGTCTGTTATATTCTCTAGTCGACATGTTACAGTGGAAAGCAGAATAAACTATAATTTCTAGCTTAAACTCATGCAGCTGTAAATGAATTTTATTAAACTGCTAATAATCAGTCGAGAATATTTTATAAACTAACTTATAACTGCACTGATTCATCATTGAGTATTGACGAAATACGTATGTATTTCTAATTCATGATGATTGATTTTATTAATATAACTTATTTCACGGGAATTTAAAACGATAAGTCAAGCTCTCCGCATGCAGTTTATAATGTAAGTTATAACCGAGGAATAGTATGTATAAGTATTTTACATGTTGTTTTCTCTTTATTCAGTGAAACTGGGGTAGCCCAACTTTGCCAGCATTTTAATACATGAGAAATATCTGTGAAGAACTAAAACATTTCTTTCTTAAAGACTTGGGTGTATAAAGTAAAACCTATCTGGCATTGCGTTGGCATCCAGAACGACAGAGTACCCATTTCATGAAGATTAAATGAAGTAACGGGCCTATCGCGCCAGATTTAATTCTTCCTGCGAAAAACTCAAGTATATTTCAGCCCGTGTGGCAAGTAAAATATTACAATCAATTACCTTTCCGACACTGTTGACAAATCGTGTGTGACCAAGAATTTTACCTTTGATCGAAGTTATAAACCTGACATTTTTCCTAAGTAGTGGAAACCTCGTGATTCTGACATGGTGAGCCCGCTTAAAACCAATTCTTACCTCGTGATTCAAGTGACACTAACTTTAGTCTCAAAAATATTCGCATGAAGAGGACGCTCCCCGGATCCATTGGATGAACCCAAAAATCTGCAGAGCTGGGATCCGCTTCATTAAAAGAAAGACAGATTAACGGGTGTGGGTGTCCTAAAGTTTGCGCCAGACGGCGAACAACCGCACGATTGTAGGTAAGAATGTATGTCAGGGCCCTGATGAATGAACAGAGAGAAAGCAGGAACGAGTGACTCTTTTATGGTATACCAAATTTCACCCACTTTGTATTTCTTTATGCACGTTTTTTTGTTGCTAACGATATTTTCCTTAGGATAGATCAGAGTATCAAAGCCTGTTCCTACCTTTAAAGGGAACTCTTAGACTAAAGCAGATGTATCCGTGACTCTTTGGGGCTATCACTTTTCTTCTAACAGGACTGTGGGCTATACATCGAGGGAAAGGATCATACCAATGGGTCTATCATTCTTGTAGCAATTCATTGACTTTATGACTATTTGTATATGTTTGATGTAATTTTATATGTTGTGATGGAAGTTTATTATGATAATTAAACTTCACATAAACTTATTCCAGTGTGTCGGTCAGTTCGTTCCCAATTATCTATATTTCCATTGTCATAGTTTCACGTCTGTGTGTCTATTGTAGTCACTTATGTGTGTGTATGTGATATATATATATATATATATATATATATATATATATATATATATATATATATATATATATATATATATATATATATATATATATATATATATATATATATATATATATATATATATATATATTATACTAGACGGTCTGACAAATCTTAATCTGTTGTAGATGATAGGCTGACTGAGAGAAATCATCTCGAGGGTCAGAGACCGACTCTAATATATTTCCTCCATCTCACTCGTGAAATCTATTTCTACCTATATCTCACTGAGATATCACTTGTTAAACAAGATGGTTAAACTCTACTGACTCTAAAAAAGTAAGCAAAAACGTTTATACTCAATTCAAATCGAGATTTCATCAATATGAGAGTAACTAGAATAGGCAACGCCACACGAAGACGTCACAGAATCCTTACCAGAAACATGCTATTGTGATCGTTCTGAAGCCTGGTGTAGCATTGATTAGTATTAACTATAAACAATGTATTAGAAGTAGTTCAGACAGAATGTAAATTCTTTGTGAGATAAATTAAGAAAAAGAAATGAAAAAAAAAAAAGATTTACAGGAACAAGTAGATCGATATTACAGAAAGAAATCTATCAATTTACGCCATTTTGATCGTTCTGTTGCCACGGACGCTAAGGCGAATTCCGAACATTTCCGAACTTGCCATCAATGTCGCTTTTACAATCTGCTTACTTTCTAATCTGTGCTGAGAGGTAACGATCTCAGCAATGAATAAGATTTGGCCACTTCACTCAGAACAGTGAATGAATACAATGACAATACTTATTGTTATAATGAGGCTCGGTGTCATCACAGTGAATGAGATAATGATCTTCACAGCCAGATAGTCAATGAGATAATAACGTTCACTTCCACACAGGGAATGAGATAATTAAATTGGTGACAGAGTGAAAGAAATGATGTGACAGCGAATGAGACACTGAAGTTTGGTGGGATAAAGTGAATGAGATAATGAGGTTTGGTGAGATAAAGTGAATGAGGTGATGAAGTTTAGTGAGATAAAGTGAATGAGATAATGAAGTTTGATGAGATAAAGTGAAAAAGATAATGCCAATTGGTAAAAGATAGTGAATGCGATATGGAAGTTGGGCGAGATAAAGTGAATGACATCTGGTGTGATCATGTGAATGAGATAATATCAACTGGTAAAAGAAAATGAATGAGATAATAAAGTTTGGTGAGACAAAGTAAATGAAAAAAATGAAGTTTGGTGATGTGATGGGGCCGAAAAGACGCCCGCCCCCTTTCTGTTTCTTGGCATATTTATCGCCCATATATTTTCGGTCAGCCCACGTGACTGTCAGCCCACGTGACGGCGCGAGCAAGCATTGCTGGGATGTAAAAAGTCTTCAAGAAGATATATTAGTTTAGGCCATAATAAAGCCTAAGAATTAGTTGTGATGTGTTATATTTGGTAGTCGTGTGTTATATTTGATAATTGTGAGCCATATCTGTGTTTTCGGGCCTAATAAAGCAAATATCGCGAGTGTTATTTATGCGGCTAAATTAATGCGCGCAGCGCACTGAAGTTGAGTGATCAGCCATAGGGTCTATATAAGAAGTGCCTAGGCGGCGAACAGGCCTATTTTGCAAAAGCCGCCCAGACGAGAGAGAAACGAAGTTAGACACCAGAGTGTAGGCTAGATGCCTTGAGCACATTAGCAATCGAGCACTGTTGGGTGTTTGTTTGTTTGGTGTTTCGTTTAATGTTTGTTTCAGTGTGCTCTTAGTCACTGAATGGGTTGTAAAAATAAATGCAGCCCCTGCCTTAAGAATCAGAGTTTTATTGTTGAATCGGGTCGGTTGCGAGTGTGAAAAGAGAGTTATCAAATATCACAATATCATCATCATCATCATCTCGCCCACCCTATCACAGTGAGATAGTGAATAAGATAATGAAGTTTGGTGAGATAAAGTGAATGAGATAATGAAGTTTGGTGAGATAAAGTAATTGAGATACTGAGGTTTGGTGAGATAAGGTAATTGAGATACTGAAGTTTGGTGAGATAAAGTAATTGAGATGCTGAAGTTTGGTGAGATAAAGTGAATGAGATACTGAAGTTTGGTGAGATAAAGTAATTAAGATAATGAAGTTTGGTGAGATAAAGTGAATGAGATAATGAAGTTTAGTGACTGAAAATGAATGCGAAAATCAAGTTCAGTGAAAATAATGAACCAGTAAAGTTTAGTGCCAGAAATTAGAAAAGTTCAGTGTCAGAAAATGAATTAGAAAAGTTCAATTCTAGAAAGTGAATTAGTTAGAAAAATTCAGTTCTAGAAAGTGAATTAGTTAGAAAAGTTCAGTGTCAGAAAGTGAATTAGTTAGAAAAGTTCATTTCCGTGAAACTGAATGACAGGTTCAACAGGGCAGAAACTTTTCCCTGGGAGGGAACTACTTCTGATGATCAGATGCCTCCTCTTGAAACACTTTGTATAGAGTTCCCTACCACTGGTTCCTACCCTAAGTCCACAACGATGATAATAGCGCACCATAATAATCCTTCTATTATACGCAAGCGCCCATTTATGAAAGTTCGTAACTTTCTGCTTAATATTCTGGTCGTTGTCCATGCTTCACAGCCATACAATAGGAATGCCTTGATATCTGAGTTAACATTTTATCAGTGCCACAGTTACACTGATCGGTAGTTCCTATCTTTAGCTTGTTGAATAGATGGTATCTCAATTTGTTTCATTTTATTCACTAATAAAGTGCTTCTTATATATATATATATATACATATATATATATATATATATATATATATATATATATATATATATATATAGATATATATAGATATATATATATATATATATATATATATATATATATGCTGAGATTTACAAATCACCGAAGTAAATCAGACCCCGTGTAGCTCCAGGGGTCTCTGGGGTAGACTAATAAAGAATAGCACCACTGCTCCCTCAAGCGTGTCGACAGAAGCGACTAATATGAGGTTACGCTTGTAGTTGGCAACCTCATGGTGTAACACAGATTGTTACAGAAACCAACGCTACAAAAGCAGATGAATGGAATGGCCCAGGCTTCTATCAGCTGCAATGGTGGCACCATGCTTAATAAAGAAACGACAAAGAAAATGAAAGATGAATTAGCAACAGTATAACGGAATTAACCTACTGTCATGACAGGGTGTGTAAAATGCAACATTGAACACAAAGTGAGTGCAAGATTTATCAATGGTAACGATGATACAGCCCTTTCCCATATTCACTCACAAATGCATGCGAAAGCACGCACTCACTTACACACTAATGACCGATGTGAGCTGATTACGTTCCAAAACTATTACAACCTCTAATCAAACATTCATAAACTCCAGACACTGTAAGCAGCTAACTCGAGTGTCACACAAGAGACTTCCGGTGATTTGAATCCCACAATACCTCTACACATGCGCACTTTCCCATTCCGGTCGTGACAATGATAACGTGCAGACAGATATCCCACAATTCATTGTGCTAGTGGAGCGGACATGACAGACCCGAACAAGATGAGGATTTGCCCCGCCAAGAAGTGAGGAAAGCCTCTTAGAGCTATAAACGCCGTTGCTTTCAACTGCACGCCCCGTGCTCACGAAGAAAAAAAGCAGAAATTGAGTAACTGTCCTAACAGCCTGTTGATATAATGTATTTGCCAAATTTGGAAGGTTTTATATGCGTTTTTGTCACGGAGTTCATATTTCTGATTTCAATTAAATAACGTAAATAAATAATACGTGGGGCACAGCGGTTTATCCCCTACACACTAAATGTCTTACTGAAATATCTGTAACCAACAATGACAAATTCCCGCCAACGGGGAAAATACGAAAAAGGCATGCATTGCACAATGAAAACTAAACTAAACACCCTTTAAAAAAGAACACGTAGGTCTTAATTATTTTCACTGTACATTTATCATAAGACCCCAGGTGTTTTATATTTGGACTTGCTGCCTAAAATAACTGACGGACCTTGGGACTAAGTTAAACGGAGAGCCTCCCCAAAACGAGGCGAAATTTTATGATAAGACTACAAAGTTCCAATAAAGCTGAAATAGAATGGAAGTGAATGAAATGACAACAGAACATGCAGCAGAAAGAACACAACGTAATTATTTCCCGGTCATGTTTTGGCGGGTTACTTGCTCGTAATAATATAACTTTCTTTATCCTTGTGGCGGGATGGATGTTGGATAATAAAATAGTTCCCAGAACTGGTGAACTAGAGGCAGGGATGGCACAGCACAAATCAGGTGGATAATTGCACAGTTCTCCATTATAGCTGTAGAAGACAGCTAAATAGAGCTACGTCACTGTCGTGATTTAGTCTGTCTTACAACACGATTTTCTGTATACTTAGGAGTAAATCTGACCATACCGCACGCCATATGTTGAGAACTCTCTGATACACTAGCCAATGAAAACGCGTCCTTCTTGGTGTGTGTTGTGAAACGTACTAGGCTTGAACATAGAGGCCCATTTTGTGTAACCGATGGTACAATGCCATTTAATTTAGGAAAGAATAAAGAAGTATCACTGGGAAGGATTATATAATTCAACAACGGGAATGTTACGTTAGAGGTAGGTGTAAAAACTTTCTCGAATAGTATTTTAGTAAGATAGAAATATCGAGGGAAAGGCTTCGTTACATCAAGGTTAGTCCCAATTTAGCTAGTTAAAGCATGCATATATTAAAATGCATTTTGCAAACTAACCAATTAGTAGATAGATCAATACAGAATAATTCACGCTTTAGATGACCAAAATCGCCCCATAAATAAGAAAGATACTTGAGATAATAATTTTTACTAATTGAAAAGAGAGCAAAATTATGCCTCATTTTGAGATTTTAACACCCCTTTTGCCCCATGCCATCCGATACGGCGGATGTGCTAGTATATAAGACCTTGCCCTTGGCTAAATTGAGGCCACAAAATTTGAAACAACACAGCTGAACAGAAGAAGCGGTAAAAGAGTAAACATCATGTACCTTTGCCATCCGCATCTGCAGAGCAGACATTAGATGCCCATTAACAGCTTGTGTGTTTTGCCTGAGGGTAAAAATGAATATATATATATATATATATATATATATATATATATATATATATATATATATATATATATATATATATATATATATATATATATATAATTATGTAATTTTCCTGTGGTTAATCCACTTGTGCATTAGGAAGTGTGTAGCATGTGTAAACTTTTGGAGACGAAAGCCAGCCTTGTAAAATGAGTAGAATAATTGAGAATGATGGCCAAAGTACGTCTGTAAGTTTGACAAAGTATTTGAAGGAGTATTTCTTAAAGGAACGACACACTTACCAGGAACATAAGGGAGGATGATGTGGTAAGTTGAGATTATATAAATAGTTATAGGGGACTTAGTGTACTGACTGACATCAGCTGTGAAGGTATCTGTATCTAATAAGTGTGGTGTGTTACAGATGACCTTACTTTGCTACCACATTTAGACCTCAATCAGACTTATTCTGGAATATTGTGATGACTACGTTGAATGTCTAGGGTTATGATAGTGATGAAGTGTAAGTTCACAACAACCAACAGACAGATAAACACTTTTATTAAGATCCACAACACTTTACAACACTATGACAAGCACATACATATAACACTCTAGAAGACTAGCTTAAGTAAGTCAAGTGTTAACTTTTAAATTATGTATTAGTTTCTTTCAATAATAGATATCCTGATCCAACTACAGAGTGAATCAGGAATCCCAATCAAATGTAAACACAATGTTTATGTACAAAATTATACAAAGGATCTTTGTCCTGACATATAATATTATTACAATATGTGTGTAGGGTTGTGATGTAGTACTATGAGGTAATACTGGCTTTTGAAGCTAGGTTGTTGTTTGTCATCACGACTTCATGTGTTTGTTACGGGTGGAAATAATATTGAAGGGTTCACAGTTCTTTTTATTTGTAACACAATAACTGTCCCTCTTGATTTAGTATTAATGTCAATTTTAGGGTGGGTTATACAAGGGTGAGCTGCTCTGGCTGACGAATTCTTAACTCATGTGTCGGCGGCAGGAAAACTGTCTCCTCTGCTCGCTTGCTTCTCAGTTATCTTGAAATACACCACTGGTCGATATCTTGGACAAGGAGTCTGCTGCCAGCCCTCTGGATCCAGCAAAACTCAGACCAGGTGCTGCTCTAATACTTCAGTACCACGGTCCCTGAAATAAGAAGGTTGTACTTCCTTCTTCAGAACTAATATATAATATATTTCCACACTGAAGTACAGGACATTACAAACACAGAGTTCAGCGCTGTAGGCCAACTGCTAGCTTCTCATGTGACAATATACACCAGTATTCCTCTCCCTAATGGTTACAACGCCTCTGCAATTCCAGCATTAATTCCTTCTATACAATAGGATAGGTGTCATGTTACTATTTGGCAATCCCATATATGCCTATGCAGTTATACTCCTCTCTGACAAGCTTTTACATGGTGGAGCAATATCCAGGCTTTGCCTCCTGTTTGCTACTGAACCACACACATACAGACACATTTTATCATTTCCTATTCAATTTTCATATATATATATATATATATATATATATATATATATATATATATATATATATATATATATATATATATATATATATATATATATATATATATATATATATATATATATATATATATATATATAGGAAATATGTCTAGCTTACCACAATTCAAGGAAATATACACAAGTAACGTTGACTGGCGATGAATTCTGGCACAATTTTGATCTGCCTTATCCCAGACTTTTATTAGAAAAATATTAGCTTGATCTCAACGCACTTGCTTCTCACAAAATTTATTTTCAAAACTGGCCCTGAACTGACGCTTCCATTTGACTATATCGATGAGACCATGTTTACAAGAGCCTTTGCAAAAATTTTACCCATCCTACACGTAGCCATTAACAACAATAATAGTATTTGCATTTCGACTAATAAGGTTTCGCCTTACATATTACTACAGCCAATCAAATCGTATCTAACTTGCTGGCCTCATTTCCCCTAAAGCAGTGTTTTTCAAACATGCCATTATGAGCAAATATGATCTTGTGCTGTCAGACAACCCCACTATAGTATTTTGGCTATAATTTGTTAATTACTAGACTATTTGCGTAACACATAACATATTCTTTGTCAGCAAGTCCTAAGGCACACAAATATATAAGTTTAATGAGGCTAAGTGGCTTCGTTCAAAATATGTATTATTCTAGGTGAGTCGTGTATTTGTTTTTTACCACCCGTTCACTTCTATACCAAGGGATGTCTTCTGTACTGTCAGACTAATGTCAGGAGCTTAGACATAAATCAGTAGAATGTCAGGTTTCCCAATAAGAGCCTAAACCTGTTTTCAAAACCTAACCTCGTATCGTTAGTGTTTTTTATCACTGTTTATTTGAAAAAAATCAGGCTTGCATGCCTTTCGCGTGGGATTGGCGTTCCTCCATGCATCTCTCTCTCTCTCTCTTCTAAGCCCGTCTGTCTTTAAGGTTAACGTAGTGTGTATAATGACATTAATGTAGTATTATATCTAGGTCATTAAGCAGTGTGCCTATCAAGGTCGTCTAAGAAATACAGTACCAGTTTTATTTTTAGAAACGCGTGTATGATGCTGTAGGCTTTTACTATCGTACGTGGAAGCGTTACAGTTATGCAGACGAAGTAGAAAAAGGGGATCTCTGGTTCAGCCATTATGGCGTTCTACAACACAGGCGTACGCTATTGTGAAAGCACTGATCTTTCACCATTCTTCTTTCTTTCTATTGAATTACTTCGTTAGACTTTACATTTATTTTCTAATTTATATATGTGGATTAGAATTTTTCACCACAGATGACAGGAATTGTTTTAAGGTATTGATCAAGGTATTACTTAGTGTTTTATACTAGACCAAATCATTGTATGAAAGCGGATCATGGACAACTGGATCTTTCTTAGGATTTATAAGGAAAGTGTAGTCACAGTGAACTGGCTGTGAGTGGTATTGAGGTAAATTGTCCTGCGCATATGTTTGCAAAATGTCTGAAACTGTTTGTTATGTCCATTGTATGTGAGGACAGAATAGTGCTGGACCATACAGGGGTTGTGATTATTTGTATTCCAGGTTTTATCCTGCAAACTACCAGAAGTATATGAATCAACTATCTCTGTTGGACTCTGAGGTGCAAGTGCTCTTAAAGTCATTGGAGCCAGATACCCAGCATCCACTGCCTGGCAATTCACAGACGTGTTAGTCCATGGCGGGAGTGTGATTGATCTCTACATAGAAGTTAAGTGACAAAGCAAAGCCACTGGTCAGCCTATTCAGACTCTACCTCTAATATATATATATAATAAGAAGATAAAAATTCAGTGTATGATGAATCCTTGTAGACATAAATTTGATGATTACTACTTCACAGTCCAGTAAGAGTGACAAAACATATATGTATTAGATAATGGTTAATCAAAAGGTGAAATTCATCACAGTGATCCACTTTGATAATTAACTTTCCATGCTTATTTATTTTATAATGTAAATACATTTGAGTTCATTCTACATTGCCTGACCGAAAAGATAAACGGTATAGGTTAAATAAATTGTAAATATGAGTATGTACCATCAGACTTGCTAAATTATTTAAGTTGAGTTCAAGTTCTTGTTGGTATATATAAATATATATAGACATACATATTAATGAGTTAATCCCCTAGCAGAGCTAATAATAATAATAAGAATAATAATATCAAGGAAGGATTGTTGAGAGGGAGCCCATAGACATTCAGGAACATATACTATCATCATACCTGGAGGTTTATACAGCTGGATCCTACCTTTGATGTCGATACACCCTTATTCTTTTCAGAAAAGGGGGTATTTCTTGTAAGACCAGTCTCTTATCTGGCACTATCCTGGTATCAACTGATACATCATTTTGTCCAGAATACCTTATACTTTACATAACAACAACCCTCTTGCGACAGTCACCTTCTCGTGAGACATATCTTATGTTCCACGGGTGGCTCTATTAGTAGTTGATGTGAATGTAGCTCGTAAATAACTCCCCACCAGTTTAAATATTAAATATTCTTTCAAATTAAACACACAAGAATAAACATTAGAAATTATAATTGGAATTAAATCAATAACTGCAGCGTATAAATTAATCAATACACTTAAACAATTAATGTATGTATAGTCCATAATGAATCCTCAAAATAAAAATAATGTCAATGTTCTGTCTGTTTCATCAGGTAAAACTGGCCTTGGTGACTTCTGGATTTTGTTTTGTCAATACAACAACATACATATCTTCTTCAGTTTTGTCTCTACAGTTACTGTAGCTGGATACTCGACTTCACGAAGGACCTCATTCACCTGGACAGGTAGGCTCTATACTACTGCCAAGCATACAGCGCTGGTCATTGACTCACACACTGCAGTATTTTATTCACTTCACCAGAAGTTTTGTTTTTGCGTCCCTGGTACCGGAACCCTCAGACGCAATACTGCGGATCTGAAGCTTATCACTACGCAAGTCGGCTCACAAAGCACGTCAGCTTGGCTTCTTCTCAGCTATAGGCTGTAGCTTGTGGCTTCTTACAAGTGTGGGTCAGTCCGCTGGACGTCTTCTCAGCTATAAGATCATGAAGTGAATTTCGGAAGTACAGAATTGTGTCTGAGATGGGTTTATTTACCCTTTTTTATCAGCCGATTTGTAAGTGCTGGCCGTGACGTCAGCGTTTTCTGACAGGCCCGCTTTTCAGCCAAATGATATTATTTCAGGGTGACTTTCTATCAATCACGTACAAGCAGATTTGTTGTTTACTTTTATTGTTAGAACTCTAATGCGAAATACAGTTCCGTTGTGTAAGATCTCCTACTGAATCGTAATCTGCCGTCAAATCCCAAAGATATTTAATTTCCACGGCTAAAATTACATGAGAATGGTAATTACAGTCCAAATCTCACAAGTGATGCTGCAATTTCCAGAATGGTTTTAGCCCAATGTGCTGCAATCTTCGATCATTGCTATGATAGTTGATCACTACAAATCAGTGTTTAAACCGCAGCACAAACATTGTTTTATCAGGTGTCATTACGTAGGGTTACACCAGTTTGCCTGAACCCGGTTGTTAAAATATGCCGGGTTCGCAGAACCGTTTGTTTTAATTTATTTAGGTTACAACATTAGGATACTATTTACGTGGCAAAACATGAATTTCTGTATGTGTCCTTGTTAGTATAATGTCACCTGCCTGTTGTGAGAGATACGAACGAGTTGATGTGTGAAAGACACTTAAGAATTGCCTGGTGAGACAGATAACACTGGCTAACAAAAAAAATTTTTTTTGTTCTTTCTCTAACATTTCTATGTTTTTCTGGTCAATTTTAATGCGCTGTTTTTAAATCTGCAAACCGTTTTTCTCTATCAGGTCGGGATCTCTAGAAATACGCAATTGAGGTTTTTTTTTACAACGCATACAGTATTACAACATCATTCGTACAAGAAGTATAACAGTTATGTAGGCTTGAATGTCTTTGCAGTCGACTTTCGTCGGTGAATGGCATGTGGTACATCGCGATGAAGCATCCAACAATAATCGGCAAGCATGGTCACACTCCACCGTCCTTGATAACGTGACTCCATTACGGCGATATCTTGATGGAGTTTTTCTCCATGTTCATTGCTGACTTCGGCAATGTTGTCAGGGAAAAAGTCAAGATGCGAATCGAGCAAATGGATTTTGAGGGACATGTTACAGCCCATAATTCTGTATGCATCTATGCACTGCTTAACAATATGCACATAGTCGACAGATTTGTGATTTCCCAGAAAGTCATCGACGATCGATTTGAATGCCATCCATGCGCTAAGTTCACTACCATGTAACACGTTCTCGAATTGTTTGTCTGCAATAACTTTCCTAATCTGAGGTCCTACAAAGATACTTTCCTTTATCTTTGCATCGCTCACTTGCGGAACCTATTCTCGAAGATAAGTGAAAGCTTTGCTCGTTTTATCTAACGCTTTTACGAAATTCTTCATGAGCCCCAACTTTATATATAACGGTGGTAAAATGATGCTGTCTTTGTTAACTAATGGCTCGTGTATTACATTTTTATGCCCAAGCTGCATACGATCCCTGATAGGCCACACATTTCTTGCATAATGTTCCTGTCTGTTGCGGCTGTCCCATTCACATAGGAAGCAACAAAATTTAGTATACCCAGCATGCATGCCCGTGAGAATTGCAATGACCTTTAGGTCTCCACAAATCCGCCATTGGTAGTCA
This sequence comes from Oreohelix idahoensis, assembly GCA_024509875.1. Lineage (NCBI taxonomy): Eukaryota > Metazoa > Mollusca > Gastropoda > Stylommatophora > Oreohelicidae > Oreohelix > Oreohelix idahoensis. The sequence goes on along the minus strand of JAMPIV010022772.1, from coordinate 40,912 downwards.
TTGTACTTTATTTTTGCCAAAAGTATAGCCATATTGTCATAAGTTTCTTTCATATGAACAGAATAGGCGACTGGAATTGATGAAAATAAATTTCCGTTATGCAATAACACGGCGTTTAGACTAGTCTTGGAAGAGTCGATGAAAAGTTGCCATTCGTTGACTATGTGCTCATGACCGAGGTGCACCATTAGACCGTTTGCATCTTTGCAATAGCAAATGTCATCATCCATCTCAAAGTATTGAACATGTTCTCTGTGTCTATGACGAAATTTAGATATCGGAGGATTGGGCGCTAAAAGATTCCATTCTTTGAGTCGCGAACCGAGTAATTCCGCTTGTCCTTTGGTAAGAGCGAGATCACGTATTAGATCTGAAAGTTCTGAATGGTTAATTAAGTGAACACCATCATTCACCGGTATATAATCCGAGTCAGAATTAGTTACTAAAGCAGGTGAACTGTCACTTTCTGATGGTTCATTCCCGTCCAACGGATATTGTTCTGATGGAACTGGGATCGGACACGTGATTGGATCATGAGTCACTGGTTTCGAAACCGATTCAATATTTGAATAAACCACAGACTTTCTAGTTTTAAAAGTGAAACCATGGATATTTGTCAAGCAGAAGTAACAATCAGTAGCGTGATTTGTCGGTTCACGCCATATTACTGGCACTCCAAAAGGCATCGACTTATGCTTCGGCGATTTTCGTAACCAACCTGCCAATCTATTTGCACAAGTCGAACAAACTGCATTTGGCTTCCAAGATTTATTTGCATCATCAACTTTCAAATCGAACTAAAGTTCATATGCTTTCTTTAGTAATGGTGTAAAGTTTTTCTAGTGAACACGATCGGTAAAATATCTGCACACGTAACAGAACAGATCAGCCGAATTTCTACAACTTCTAGAAGCCATATTTCGCTCAGAATTATTTCAAAATACAGTGACTATTTGGAAAATAGCGTAACATATGTCATGCATCTTTTAGCAGTATAAAAAGTGGAATTATTTTGCATTTTATTAATTTTTAATAAGTTACATAGTAAAAATGAAACGGAGCAAATAACGGTTTCCCAAAAATATATTTATTCACAAATATCTTAAGAACCCGATGTGATAGAGATAAACGGATTTCAAATTTGAAATCAGCGCAAGAAACTGACCTAAGAACACTTATTCTTATATAAGAAAGAAAAATGTTGTTTGTCAGTGTAATAAATAATTGTCTGGTGTGAGAGATACTAAATAATTGCCTGGTGAGACAGATAATAAATAATTGTCTGGTGTGAGAGATATTAAATAATTGTCTGGTGTGACAGATAATAAATTATTGCCTGGTGTGAGAGATATTAAATAATTGTCTGGTTTGAGAGCTTCTAAATAATTGTCTAGTGTGAGAGATGCTAAATAACTGTCCGGTGTGAGAGATACTAAATAATTGTCTGGTGCGAGAGATATTAAATAATTGTGTGGTGTGAGAGATACTAAATAACTGTCTGGTGTGAGAGATATTAAATAATTGTCTGGTGTGAGAGATATTAAATAATTGTCTGGTGTGAGAGATACTAAATAACTGTCTGGTGTGAGAGATATTAAATAATTGTCTGGTGTGAGAGATATTAAATAATTGTCTGGCGTGAGAAATACTAAATAATTGTCTGGTGCGAGAGATATTAAATAATTGTCTGGTGTGAGAGATATTAAATAATTGTCTGGTGTGAGAGATACTAAATAACTGTCTGGTGTGAGAGATACTAAATAACTGTCTGGTGTGAGAGATATTAAATAAGTGTCTGGTGTGAGAGATATTAAATAATTGTCTGGTGTGAGAGATACTAAATAACTGTCTGGTGTGAGAGATACTAAATAACTGTCTGGTGTGAGAGATATTAAATAATTGTCTGGTGTGAGAGATATTAAATAATTGTCTGGTGTGAGAGATATTAAATAATTGTCTGGCGTGAGAAATACTAAATAATTGTCTGGTGTGAGAGATATTAAATAATTGTCTGGTGTGAGAGATATTAAATAATTGTCTGGTGTGAGAGATACTAAATAATTGCCTGGTGAGACAGATAATAAATAATTGTCTGGTGTGAGAGATACTAAATAATTGTCTGGTGTGACAGATAATAAATTATTGCCTGGTGTGAGAGATATTAAATAATTGTCTGGTTTGAGAGCTTCTAAATAATTGTCTAGTGTGAGAGATGCTAAATAACTGTCCGGTGTGAGAGATACTAAATAATTGTCTGGTGCGAGAGATATTAAATAATTGTGTGGTGTGAGAGATACTAAATAACTGTCTGGTGTGAGAGATATTAAATAATTGTCTGGTGTGAGAGATATTAAATAATTGTCTGGTGTGAGAGATACTAAATAACTGTCTGGTGTGAGAGATATTAAATAATTGTCTGGTGTGAGAGATATTAAATAATTGTCTGGCGTGAGAAATACTAAATAATTGTCTGGTGTGAGAGATATTAAATAATTGTCTGGTGTGAGAGATATTAAATAATTGTCTGGTGTGAGAGATACTAAATAACTGTCTGGTGTGAGAGATACTAAATAACTGTCTGGTGTGAGAGATATTAAATAAGTGTCTGGTGTGAGAGATATTAAATAATTGTCTGGTGTGAGAGATACTAAATAACTGTCTGGTGTGAGAGATACTAAATAACTGTCTGGTGTGAGAGATATTAAATAATTGTCTGGTGTGAGAGATACTAAATAACTGTCTGGTGTGAGAGATACTAAATAACTGTCTGGTGTGAGAGATATTAAATAATTGTCTGGTGTGAGAGATATTAAATAATTGTCTGGCGTGAGAGTGTGGTGAAGTGAGATGTTATAAATATTTATAGGGACTTAGTGTACTGACTGAGATCAGCTGTGAAGGTATATATATCTAATAAGAGTAGTGTATTATATATAACCTTGCTTGCTGCCACATATGTATACCTCAGTCAGAATTATTCTGGAATAGTGTGATGACTACGTTGTATGTCTAGGGTATGTGTATGATGAAGTGTAAGTCATAACAACAACAGACAGATAAACAATTTAATTTATTCCACCACACTTGACAACACTGTGACACTCACATACATATAACACTCTAAAGGATATCTTAAAGGAGTCACTGATAACTTTTCAAATAACAATATGTATTCATTGCTGTTATGAATGAATATGTGTCCTGATTCAAATACAAAGGGAACCAGGAATCACAATCAATTTTACTTACAAGTTATATGTACAGAATTTATCAATATGAATATGGTAATGACATATATTATTAAAAGTATCCTATGTGTGTCAGTTGTGTAGTAGTAATATGAGGTAATACTGGTTTTGTTTTGTTCAAGCTCTGTTGGTATTTGTCATCATGACTTCAATAGTTTGTCTTTATTGGGACTAGTATTGGAGATGTTCTCAGTTCCTGATATTAAAACAATTTAATTCCCCTCTTAATGTTATTTTTACAAGGTCATTTTAAGCTGGGGGTACATAATTTTGAGCTCAGCTGGCCACATCAGCTTATCTTGTGTGATGGCGGCAGGAAAAGACTTCTCTGCTCGATTTCTCCCCTGGGCTCTGGAGACACCTCACTGATAGCTAAATGGACCAAGGAGTATGCTGTCCGACTCTGGATTCAGCAAAGCTCTGACCAGGTGCTGCTCAATACCATCAAGACCACGGTCCCACAATTCATGGAAACAAACACAGATACGTTGATTAGCAATGAATTCTGGCACAACTACTGGCACAAATTCCCATCTGCTTATGTTCCAGGCTTTTATTTAGCAAAAATATGAGCTGGCTTCAACGCACTGTTGCTTTATCAAGCTTATTTGACTAGTGGTCTCGAACTAACGCTCCTAAGTGAGTATATCAGCGAGTCTGGCCAATGGAGCCACGTTTCGACAAGTGTTTGAAAAAATTTTAACTTCCTACGTCTCCCCTAACAACCAAAGATAGTATTTATAGCCCGACTAATCGTGTTTAGCCTTACATATCATTCCAGCCAATCAGTTCAAATGTAACTTGTGGCCCATTTCCCGTACAATGGTGGTGTAAAAAAATCTACCACTGAGCGATTCTGATTTTGGGTGTTGTCTGACAGCACCATCATTTTATTTTGGCTATAACTTGTTAATTCCTAGACTATTTGCATAACGTTGTACATATTCTTTGTCAGCAAACCCTAAGGAACCCAAATATATATATTTAATAGAGCTAAGTGGCTGCGTTCAAAATATGCAATTTCTTCTACCTCCTGTTTCGAAGATGTGCTGTCTGGGTACTGTAATGTTTTCAAACGTAAACCCATATAATGTTATCTTTTCTAATAAGCGTTTTTCCAGGTTTTTTAAAACCTAACTCTGGGAAGGGTAGTGAATTTATCACTGTCCGTCTGAAAAAGTTAGTGCATGTGGCCTTACACGCGTGATAGTAGTAATTGTGTATCGCGCGACGCGTGTTTTGTGTTGCACGTGTTCGGCTTTATGCCTCTCCCTTCTCTCTATCCTTTAGTCCATCTGTCTTTAGTTACGCCGTGTATAAAATGGAATGAATGAAATATTTAAATTAGGTCATTGATCAGCTTGGTATCTCAATGTTTTTCCAAGAAATACAGCACACGTTTCATTGAAGAAAGCGGGTAATAATATAGTAGGCTTTTACTATCAACGTGAAAGCGTTACAATTTGCAGACGAAGCATAAAACAAAGGGGATTTCGAGTACATTCCTTGTGACAGCACTGTTATTTTACCATTGCTCTTTTCTTTATTAGATTTATTTGTTAGGCTTTATATTTACCTTTTAATTTATATATGTGGATTAGAATATTCCACGACATCTCCCCTCTTAAAACAGACATCCCATGTCAGTCCTTTATTCTATATACACATAGATAAATGTAAGTCAACTTGACTTTCCTCTGCTGTGGTGCTATCATGGTTTTATGTAGTTGGGTCCATTCAGAGTAGGCACTACTCATGAAATCTGCCTCAGACTTCTACAACCAATAATATATTTCGGTTATGTTACTTAACAGCCGCAAGTGTGAGTGCTTGTCTTAATGCTGCTTCGCAACCCGTATTCACCATTTCTCTTCTCTGAGTCTGCGCAATGACATGTCCAGAGAACATTATATTTCCCTCAAAATGTACGTTATGAGGAGATAACATATACCTGGTGATAGCAGAGTTTTCGTAGTGGATCCCATAATCTTCTTATTATCCTGTATGAAACATTCGGAATATCCTCAATCAAAGAGGCAACTCAGGGATTCATTACGTTCCTCCGAAATGTTTACATCCAACAATTTTCTCATCATTCTAGAGAAGACACTAGGCGCATTCTTCAATCCAAATGGCAATCTATTAAACTCATAGTGTCCTTCTGAGGTACTAAAGGCTAGGTATGGTCTAACCTCAGGCTTTACTGGAATCTGATAGTATCCTTTACTCAGATCCACTTTTGAGAAATATTTAGCTTTATTTAGTCTGGCAAACAGCTGATTTGTATCCGGCAATGGATCCACCTGTCCTTCTGTAATAGCATTCAGTCTCCTGTAATCTATACAGAGTCTATGTTCTCCAGAGGGCTTCCTTAAGAGTACAACACCGGAACTATACGAAGATTCACTGTGCGAAATAATTCCTTCCTTCAACAGATAGTCTATCTCTTCCTTCAAAGCTTTCTCCTTAGCAAACGGAATCGAATATGGTTTCATACAGACAGGTGTGGGGTCTATCAGTTTCATATCATATTCCAATAGGTTTGTATGCCCTGGTCGGTCTGTTAACACCTCTGCATGATTATTTAGAACCTGTTGCACTCTCTCTTTCTGAGTTTTCGTTAAATGTGTACTGATTTTCACCTCTGCTGCTGTCTCACAGGGGTGTAATGGATACTCAAATGATGAAAGTGGTTCCTTTTTCATCTCCATGGCGATGGACAAGGTCAACAAGTGTGTCTCTTCCTGATGTTCTCTTTCCAAATATTTCTTCAGGAGATTCACATGATAGATTTTTTTCTTTCCCCTTCTTATCTATCTTATAATTTGTTCTAGATACCTTCTCTAAAACTGTATATGGACCCTGCCATCCAATTTGTAACTTATTCTGACTCCCGGGCAAAAGAAGCAGTACTTTCTCTCCCACAGCCAAATTTCTGTCTTTCGCTTTCCTGTTATAATAGGCAGCATGTTTCTTCCTGGCTTGTTTCAAATTTTCATTGGCAAGTTTCCAACCAGTTTTTAAACGAGTGGTCAGCTCATTCACATATTGGTATGAAGATGTAATGTTTTCCTCTGCCTTTTCATCAGTCCACATTCTTAACAAAGCTACATATGGACCTTTAATTGTGTGGACCTATTTGTCCATGCACCGGTATGGTCTCTTCCACTCGAAGCTTTATAGTGATGATTTTTCCTCCCAGAATTATCATTCACAAAACGACCGCTACCAATTTTTCTTTTGGGGCTTTCTCCCCACTTAAAATTCTTGATGAGAGATTTCCTCTCTACATCCTCTTCCTCCAGTTTGTTTAAGTCCGATTGAGGGATTGTCGGCTTATCCTGGGGTAAGACATCTGTTTGCACTCTCCGCATAGTGGCCATTGTAAAACAGTTAAGTGAAGCTTGTCCGTGAAAAGGGGCTTCCCATTCCATTTGGTCCACTTTATCAAATCTATTTTTCTTTTTATTATCAGGCCTAATTTTGCCCCGTGGCGTGTCCAGGTCCTGATCCATGTTCCCACTTGTGGGTGTTCCCTCATGGGCTATGCTACACCTTTCTACAAAATTCTCAATGTCCCATCTTGCTTTGGGCCAATAATAATTGTGAGCCACCTTTTGAATGATGGTACCTATCTTCTCATGGTCCCCATCTGGTTTCACATGTAGGCTCCTTATTAAGTCTGCCCTATATCTTTTAGGAAGTACCAGTTGTCCCTGACCTTTGGATCTAGCTCCAGTCTTCCTATACATCAACTTGTTTTTCATGTAAAAATCTCCCTTGCCTGGAGTTGTATGACAAGTTGACAATTTCCTGAAACAAGGCTTGAGTGTTTTATCCCCAGCCTGTGCCTTCCTCATCTCTTCTGGAGTGGTATCTAACATAATATTCTCCTCCTGTCTTGAGGTCGACCTGACCTGAAGGGTGGCCATATACACAGGTTTCCTTCTGCAACGGTCAGTGTCATGATTGTCCATCTGACAATTCTTACACCACCTTTTTCCTTGGTTGAAAGATTTTCTTTCATCATATTTCCTTTCATCGAATTGTGGGAATTTATTTTTATTTTCATACCGTGGCCTATCAAACTGGTGCTTACTTTTGTTTTGATCTCTAGGATCAAATTTATTAAAGTTCTGTGGTGCCCTAAAGTTATCCACTTGTTTCTTTTTATTTCCTGTTACCTCTGCTTGAGCTGCTTGATACCTTTCAGCAACATTTAGCAACTCACCCAGCCTCTCTGCACCTTGTTCCATGAGAAACTTTCTCAGGTCTGGAGCCATGGACTCTCTTAATTGCTCTATAAGGACCATTTCCTTAAGATCTTGGGTTTTCCCCAGAGAAGTCCATTTCTCCAAGTATGTCTCTATTCGTGCAGAGAACTGGTGATAGGTTTCACCTGACAGTAGTTTAGCATTCCTAAATTTTTTCCTATAGAATTCTGCATTCTTTTCATATCTTAACAAAAGAGCCTGCTTTAGCATGTCATAATTTTCCTGATCACCTCTGCTCATTTTTGCAAAAACTTCATAAGCTGCCCCACGAAGTCCTTGAGATAACTTTAAGCTCCACCTTTCTCTCTCTAACCCATACGTGGTAGCTAATAGTTCATACCTATTTAGGTAGCTCTCTATATCATCGTCTTTCTCAACAAAATGATCTAAATGAAAATTCATAGCTGAGGTTGAGGCTCCTTGGCTAGCAGTGGCATCAGGGGCAAAGGGACTGGCACCATTTTCAGGAGCATGGCCCTGAAACTCAAACTCCCTTAGTCGTAACTCATGTTCCCTTTGTAATCTCTTCTCCTCCTTTTCTGCTTCCCTCTCTGCAGTCAATCTTCTTTCTTCTGCTTCCCTTTCTGCAGCTAATTTCTTCTCTTCCCTTTCTGCAGCTAATTTCTTCTCTTCCCTTTCTGCAGCTAATTTCTTCTCTTCCCTTTCTGCAGCCAATCTTCTTTCTTCTGCTTCCCTTTCTGCAGCTAATTTCTTCTCTTCCCTTTCTGCAGCCAATCTTTTGTCTTCTCTTTCTGCCTCCTATTTCTTAGCCTCAGCCTCAATCTGCAACCTCTTAGTCTCAGCCTCAGCCTCAAATTGTAACTTCTTAATTTCCCTTTCAGCCTCTAACTTTCTTTCGGCCTCTTTTTCTAATCTTCTTTTTTCGCGTTCAATAAATTTGTCACATTCCGTAGTGACATAGGCAACCATAACTTGCCCATCTAATCCTAACTCTTTTGCAGTCTGTACAGCAGCAGATCGAAACTTGGCCAGGTCCGCCATTGTCTATCAGGTAAATTTATACAATGTCTAACCAACAATTCAATTTCTAAATATATATCTAATGGACAACACAGGCACCGTGAGCTCAACCTTATTTAATTCCACCCAAGGATACCTTTTAATTCTTATATTCCCTGAAGTGAATTACCCCCAATATTTTTAATAGGGAAAGATTCAAAATCCCAAGAGCGAGCCCCCAATATATGTGGTGAAGTGAGATGTTATAAATATTTATAGGGGACTTAGTGTACTGACTGAGATCAGCTGTGAAGGTATATATATCTAATAAGAGTAGTGTATTATATATAACCTTGCTTGCTGCCACATATGTATACCTCAGTCAGAATTATTCTGGAATAGTGTGATGACTACGTTGTATGTCTAGGGTATGTGTATGATGAAGTGTAAGTCATAACAACAACAGACAGATAAACAATTTAATTTATTCCACCACACTTGACAACACTGTGACACTCACATACATATAACACTCTAAAGGATATCTTAAAGGAGTCACTGATAACTTTTCAAATAACAATATGTATTCATTGCTGTTATGAATGAATATGTGTCCTGATTCAAATACAAAGGGAACCAGGAATCACAATCAATTTTACTTACAAGTTATATGTACAGAATTTATCAATATGAATATGTAATGACATATATTATTAAAAGTATCCTATGTGTGTCAGTTGTGTAGTAGTAATATGAGGTAATACTGGTTTTGTTTTGTTCAAGCTCTGTTGGTATTTGTCATCATGACTTCAATAGTTTGTCTTTATTGGGACTAGTATTGGAGATGTTCTCAGTTCCTGATATTAAAACAATTTAATTCCCCTCTTAATGTTATTTTTACAAGGTCATTTTAAGCTGGGGGTACATAATTTTGAGCTCAGCTGGCCACATCAGCTTATCTTGTGTGATGGCGGCAGGAAAAGACTTCTCTGCTCGATTTCTCCCCTGGGCTCTGGAGACACCTCACTGATAGCTAAATGGACCAAGGAGTATGCTGTCCGACTCTGGATTCAGCAAAGCTCTGACCAGGTGCTGCTCAATACCATCAAGACCACGGTCCCACAATTCATGGAAACAAACACAGATACGTTGATTAGCAATGAATTCTGGCACAACTACTGGCACAAATTCCCATCTGCTTATGTTCCAGGCTTTTATTTAGCAAAAATATGAGCTGGCTTCAACGCACTGTTGCTTTATCAAGCTTATTTGACTAGTGGTCTCGAACTAACGCTCCTAAGTGAGTATATCAGCGAGTCTGGCCAATGGAGCCACGTTTCGACAAGTGTTTGAAAAAATTTTAACTTCCTACGTCTCCCCTAACAACCAAAGATAGTATTTATAGCCCGACTAATCGTGTTTAGCCTTACATATCATTCCAGCCAATCAGTTCAAATGTAACTTGTGGCCCATTTCCCGTACAATGGTGGTGTAAAAAAATCTACCACTGAGCGATTCTGATTTTGGGTGTTGTCTGGCAGCACCATCATTTTATTTTGGCTATAACTTGTTAATTCCTAGACTATTTGCATAACGTTGTACATATTCTTTGTCAGCAAACCCTAAGGAACCCAAATATATATATTTAATAGAGCTAAGTGGCTGCGTTCAAAATATGCAATTTCTTCTACCTCCTGTTTCGAAGATGTGCTGTCTGGGTACTGTAATGTTTTCAAACGTAAACCCATATAATGTTATCTTTTCTAATAAGCGTTTCCCAGGTTTTTTAAAACCTAACTCTGGGAAGGGTAGTGAATTTATCACTGTCCGTCTGAAAAAGTTAGTGCAAGTGGCCTTACACGCGTGATAGTAGTAATTGTGTATCGCGCGACGCGTGTTTTGTGTTGCACGTGTTCGGCTTTATGCCTCTCCCTTCTCTCTATCCTTTAGTCCATCTGTCTTTAGTTACGCCGTGTATAAAATGGAATGAATGAAATATTTAAATTAGGTCATTGATCAGCTTGGTATCTCAATGTTTTTCCAAGAAATACAGCACACGTTTCATTGAAGAAAGCGGGTAATAATATAGTAGGCTTTTACTATCAACGTGAAAGCGTTACAATTTGCAGACGAAGCATAAAACAAAGGGGATTTCGAGTACATTCCTTGTGACAGCACTGTTATTTTACCATTGCTCTTTTCTTTATTAGATTTATTTGTTAGGCTTTATATTTACCTTTTAATTTATATATGTGGATTAGAATATTCCACGACAGAGAGATACTAAATAATTGTCTGGTGTGAGAGATATTAAATAATTGTCTGGTGTGAGAGATATTAAATAATTGTCTGGTGTGAGAGATACTAAATAACTGTCTGGTGTGAGAGATACTAAATAACTGTCTGATGTGAGAGATATTAAATAATGGTCTGGTGTGAGAGATATTAAATAATTTTCTGGTGTGAGAGATATTAAATAATTGTCTGGCGTGAGAAATACTAAATAATTGTCTGGTGCGAGAGATACTAAAGAGATATTAAATAAATGAATGCTGCAGAAGTAGTAAAAAAGTTAATTTAAGAGAGTTATAAAAACTCCAGAATTTGAGACACACCAGACAAGGCTGTGAAAGTAATTTGGTCACTTAATTATTTCTCTACCTTAGCGAGTTCTCCCCCCCCCCCCCCTTCCTCGTCTAGCCCTCTCCGCAGATCTCGTTCATCATCTAACCGACATGTCGACCCCAGCTCAAGACCTCCCTCCCCACTCACTGACCAACAGAGGAGAAATTCATCAAGGGCGTTTGTCAGCTCCGCCGACAGGACTGGACAATAACACGATTAGATACGGCTCCGACAAAGGGGTGCTCAAATGGCTGACATTTATTAAGACTGCTAGGTAAATCTGGTCGAATTGATTGGTGGAAGTTTGGAGTACTTTTTATTACTGTTAATTTCTGCCCAGCGACTTGTGTCTTTTGTGTGGGCTAGTGAAGGTGGGTGTGAGGGAGAAGAGGATCTTGTGTGAGGCTGATAACGCGTGTGTGTGTGTGTGTGTGTGTGTGAGAGAGAGAGAGAGAGATAAAGAGACGTAATGTATGAGATAAGAAGTGTGAGAGAGAGAAGGCGACGGAGATGACGTGTATATGTGATAGATATGTGTGAGAGAGAAGGGCTGTGTGAGAGAGAAGGGTTGTGAGAGAGAAAAGGGCTATGTGAGAGAGAAAAGCAGTGTGTGGAAGAAGGAATGAGACAGAGAGAGAGAGAGTGGAGGAGGAATGTGTGTGTAAAGGAGTGTGTGTAGAACTCGTGCTCCGAAACTGTTAGTTCCATGGCAGAAGTAAGCTTGGCAGCATGGAATTCTCCAACCCAGTTGATGGAGAAACTGTACAGTGACGACAGAAGCCTGAGATGGCCAGCCAGGTTTATAAGAGAGATAGATGTGGTTGTTTCAGACAGAACGACGACGATGAAGAAAAAGAAGAAGAAAATGAGGATTGTATGAGAGAGGATTGTGTATAAGAGAGTCGGGAGGTTTGTGAGAAAGAATGAGTGTTTATGAGAAAAATTGCATGTGTATGTAAGAGTGATAAAGTGTGAGGGAGAGAATAGGAATGTGTGTGAGAGAGAAGAAGTGTGTGTGTGAAAGAGGAGTGTGACAGAGCGAGAGAGAGAGAGAGAGAGAGTAGGTGTTAGTGACACGGGAATATGTGTCAGAGAGAACGAGTGTTAAAGCGAACAATGTGTGTGAGAGAAAAGTATGATAAAGAGAAGAGTATCAGAGAGAGCAGTGTATGTGAGAGAAAGGAGTTTGTGTGAGAATGGAGTGTGAGAGAGCAGAGACGTACTTAAAGTATCTGGTTCCGGAGGCTGGTCCTACCCTTGTCACATTCCCCCCCCCTCCCCCCCCCCCTCTCCCCGTTCTCTATAAAGAAACATAATTGGAAGTATCTTTTTCACAATAAGTACTATCATAAGTGTCCAATGGCACACCCCTTCTGGCTGTCACCCGGGGCGGACCACCCCTCACATACCACCCTTAGTACCCAATGTGAGAGAGAGAGAGAGAGAGAGAGAGAGAGAGAGTGTGAGGGTACATCTAAGCTTCTGCGTGTTTGTGCTCATTGAATCTAACAGAATAAATGCCATTATCAGAACAAAACCTGCTGCATATGAAGGCATGGAGGGGGTCGAGTGGTTAGAGATCTAGCTTCTCGCGGCAAAGGTACCGGTTTCGAAACTTGGTAGCGTCACGTACCAGTCGACCCGGCTTTCAAAGGGTACCTGACTCCGTTCTTGACTTAGGTAATGCAAAGGCAGCGAGGAAGGGAACTTATCGCCTCAAGCTCATAAAGCTAAGGCCTAGCATAGTAAAGTCTCTATCACAACATTTCCTTACGGCAGTATTTGATATGCACCCGTGTGTTGCCGGGGCCCGAAAGGGGAGCAAAGAATAGTAACACTGCACCCTACCACGCATGTCGTAAAAAGCGACTAAGGAGGGTTGGGCATGGGGTTGTTTACCCCATCCCGTAAAAACTTCGCACAGTGGGCTGATCACCTGCTTGCCAACCAATCTGATTACGGAAACAACGATAGATTGTTTGGTCTGTTTCTGTTCCACAAAGACGCCACTAGGCGTGGTGGAAACAGCGATAGATTGATCAATTTGTTGTTGCCCTAAGACGTCACTAGGCGTACTGGCCACATACTGCTTTGCCGGTTGGTGGCTAAGGATGGAAGAAGAAGAAGAAGAAGTATTTGATATGGGACTAACTTTAGAAGAAAAACAAGTTTTATAGTACAGTTTATAGTAAATTTAAAGTACAACAAAATTAATTTTTTAAGTTTAATATTCTTTAAATGTTTGATGAATAAACAATTATGTTAATTTATGCCAATTATGACTAAGTGTTGCATAAATGTTTGAATTATTAAAAAAAAAAAAAAAAAAAAAAACAATTGGTTGCACACCCTAATGAAATTGCTGCGTACGTCAATGATGGCAAAACGAAGATGGCTGTATACCGCTCCACCTATGTCCCAGTTTTGACATATGGATGCGAGTCGTGGGCAATGACTACAACCCACAAAAGCCAGATCCAAACCTCAGAAATGAGGTATCTGAGGAAAGTGGTTGAAGTAACAAGAAGAGACATGGTCCGCAACCAGACGATCCGTCAAGGCCTGAAATCCCATCCGCTGCAGACCCAAATAGAACAGTCCCAACTAAGATGGTTTGGCCATGTCTGCAGAATGGGAGAAGATCGGCTACCACGACAAGCATGGGAAACAAAGAGCCAGGGATCCAGACCTCCAGGACGACCCAGAGTTCGCTGGGAGGACAACATTAGACAATCTTTGAAGGACCGAGGACTAGAATGGAACCAGGCCAGGAAGAAGACAGCTGATAGAATGGTCTGGCGCTCTCTCTTCCAAACCTCTACACCTCACGGTAGAAGGGGAACGACTAAGTAAGTAAGTAAGTCAATGATGGCTATACTCAGTAAAGTATGTTAAACAAGGAAAAAAAAAAAACTAGACAGAACAAATAACCGAAAGAAACAGAATTTGAAGAAAAGTGGGGTGGGGGGAGAGAGAGAGAACAACCGGCGTGATTGAAACTACCCCTGCTGCGTTTAGTAATTTCTTTATTAGGTTGAGCAATTTAACTGCAAAGTTAAAAAAAAAAAAAGGAAAAAAAAAAAACTGAAAATATTATTAATTAAGGACAAACCGTGGCCCGTGTTACAAGTGCACTGTTCGTCCTGATTGCCAATGCGCGCGCTCTAGGCGGCTCTGACCTCTTTTATATAAACGAGATGGGATCGCCTGTCGGGCGTTCTCCGTTTGTATCTTTTTACTTCTTCATTAGCGTTCACCGTCTTTCTCTCACCCATTTACTCAAAACAACTGAAGAATTATAAACTGTATGGTTGCATGAGATGTCTTAATAAGAAGTGACTAGCACAGAGAGCTCTCGTAGCCTATCACATCTATTAAAAACCTTACTGTAGCACAGGGGTTAGTGCACTGGCTTCCTAGCTCGGTGGTCCATGGTTCGATCCTCAGTTGAGGTGGGATTTTTTTTAGACCGCAAACGGCTCCGGGGTCGACCCAGCCTCATGAATTGGGTACCATAGTAACTCTGGGAAGGTTAAGGCGGCCGGCGTGATGATGACCACATCACCCCTAGTGTGCCGATGGTCAAGAAAATATGGGCCTAACACCATATTCCCAATATGCCTCAATAGGGAGTGTAACGGGATCCTTTACCTTTACCTTTATCAAAGGGCTCTGACACATGTAGAAAAAAAAAACCCAACAACAACCAAAGAATTATAAACTTTAATAAAAGGGTGCCTGCATAAAATACAAGGAGTGAAATGCTCCGACAACGTGGAACTAATGGCAAGAACCAGACAAGTGCCCGTAGAGTAAGAGATGAGAAGAAGACTCAGGGGCTGGATAGGAAACCTGTTGATAGCCTTACGAGGCAATTCGCGTTGTGGAAACCTCAGGTTAAGAGAGTAAATGAAGACCGAAAACACAGCAAGAAGAAAAATTGAAGACGTAAATGAAAGGGATGAAACAAACACGGAAAGACTTGGGATGGCACGGAACAGAAGGATTTGATATAAGTGTATTGAAGGCCTATGTTCCGTGGGGAGCTAGCTGAAAGATAATGGTGATATTTCATTTGTATAGTAAAAGAACTATACTTCTTTATGTGTTTAATATAAACAAATATTTCTACCTCCTGAAATTATGTACAAATTCTACCTCTGTAGAAATATTATTGCGACTACAAGGTCTACTGGTATATTACAGCAAATTTACGTGTGTGTGTGTGTGTGTGTGTGTGTGTGTGTGTGTGCGTGCGCGCGCTCGTGCGCAAAGGAGTTGTTTCTTTAATGCACACGCTACATGACACCAGTCCCAGTTTTATTTTTCTTACATTGTCAACCCTTGTCATTCAATCATCTCCGAAAGCGATTTCATTAGTTAATTATGTCTCTTTTCGCCACGTCACACAATTAGGGCTCTGACCTCTGACCCAGTGTTGTATCTCCAGTTCCACAGCGCCTCCTGCAGGGACACATCTGCACGGAACTGAAGTGTAAATGGCGCGTGTGCCAGCGTGACACCTCAGATAGGCATGCAGGATGAACAAAAGGGTGAGCACAATTACTGTCATTTGTTTCTTTAATGCTTCTCAACAGGATAGAAACTGGCGGTTGTGTACATCTGTGTTTTCCCTAAAACTTTTTTCCCCGAGATTATCTTAAAAAGGTAAAGGGAGTCACACTGCCGTAGGGTGGGCAGCGTTAGAGACTTCACTATACTAGGTCCAGCTTCGGGAGGTGGGTTACCAGTTTCCTGGGGGTGTTGGGAAGTCAGGTATTGGTAGTACCTCTGGTGAAGGAGCTGTCATGCCCTTTTCAGGGCAGCTCAGCTACCTTTGGTCCAAACCTGGCATCCAGCTCTCACCTGTGGCTCCTCGTAGCTGTCAGCATGCGACAGCGGCCACCCCCGGACAACGGCTTTGACAGGCCGGCTAAACTAGGTGAGGGTAGCCGAATGGTTATAAACCTTCGGTGAGTTAGGGTCTGCCTACCCATGCATGCGAAGACTGGATTCGATAGACTGCGCGGAAGAAACCACCTGTTGGTTCAACGGGCATGACGGCGATTACCAGCAACGCGCTGTGGAGCGTAAGGAGCACGGCGAGGCACGTAGAAAGCCCTGGTCATTCACTGCACCTGACTTCATCTCCAGTCGTCTTGACTTGTCTTGCCACTGGATTGAGATGGACCCAGGCGAGAGAGTGAGGTCGACGAATTGCGCAACTCTTCCTCACTTTAATCCAAATCACCGCGCAAGTCACTCTTTCATCCATTCATCCATCCACTCACAACAAGTCCTGTGGCGATGGGCGAGCGGCGAAGCGGCAGGCGTGGGTACGCTGGCAGTCGTAGTCGCAGACCTACACACAGGCGGCTCAGGCCATATGGTCGTCTTCCACTGATCGGAGCAGCAGTGGGATTCGGCAGCCCCCTGAGTGTCTGAGCAGCCCTCTTTAGGAAAGCACTGCTCACCTCCATGGCATGAGGAAGGGGCTAGAAAAGGTGCCCTAAACATTGCCTGCTTCACCATTACCTAACCAGCTTACCGCGGTTGGTGGGTACCCTACTTCGGCGGTCCACATATAAGAAAAAGAAAGGACAGATTTTTCCCCCTCATTCTAGGCGCATGGAATGTGCGCACTTTACTTGACAAAGACTTTAACGCAAACAGACCTGAGAGACGAACTGCCCTGATTGGGAGAGAACTGGCCAGGTACAACATTGACATAGCAGCACTGAGTGAAACTCGACTTGCAGGCGAAGGCCAACTTTGCGAAAAGGGTGCAGGTTATACATTCTTTTGGAGCGGAAGAGGAACTGAAGAAAGACGAGAAGCAGGGGTTGGATTTGCAATCAAAACAGCAATTGTCAGCAAGTTAGCGGGGCCCCCAAAGGGAATAAATGACCGACTCATGACGGTCAAGATCCCTCTGTTCTATGGAAGAAAACATGCCACCATCATTAGCGCGTATGCACCAACTATGACAAACCAGGATGATGTCAAGGATAAGTTTTACGAAAAACTACATGCAATAATTGCATCAGTTCCTAAAGCAGATAAGCTCATCATTCTTGGTGACTTTAATGCAAGAGTAGGCTCAGATAACATCTCCTGGAATGGCACTATTGGTAGGTACGGCGTGGGTCGCTGTAACAGTAATGGACTTCGTCTCCTCCAGACTTGCGCAGAACATGACCTCCTTGTCACCAACACCATTTTTCGACTTCCTACCCGCAACAGGACCTCCTGGATGCACCCTCGCTCAAAGCATTGGCACCTAATTGACTATGTAATTGTTAGGAAGAAGGACAGGCAAGATGTCCGGGTGACCAAGTCCATGTGTGGTGCCGAATGCTGGACTGATCATCGCCTCATTGTATCTAAACTTAAAATTCGTATCCAACCAGCCAGGCGCCCTCAGGGGAAGAAAACTCAAAAGAGGCTGGATGTCACCAAACTAAAGAAGACAAAAATCAAACAGTCATTTACTGACACCTTAGAAGACCGTCTCAAATCTATCTCGCTAGACGGCCAAAGTGTGGAAACAAATTGGGCAGCCCTAAGTGAGCAGATCTACAACACTGCTACAGAGGTCCTGGGTCCTTCCATCAAGAAACAAAATGACTGGTTTGATGAGAACTCAGATGATATAAAGCAGATGTTGGCTGAGAAACACCATCTCCATAAAGCATATTTAAATGATCCAAAATCTACATCCAAGAAAGACGCTTTCAACAACATGCGTAGAATCGTCCAACATAAACTACGCCAGATGCGGGATTCATGGCTGAGTAATAAAGCAGATGAGCTCCAAGGCTTTGCTGACAGCCATGACTTGAAAAACTTTTACCTTGCACTCAAAGCGATCTATGGTCCAACATCATCAGGATCATTTCCCCTCCTTAATGCAGATGGAAAAACACTAATTACAGACAAGGAAAAAATGCTCCAACGTTGGGCTGAACATTTTAATAATATCTTGAACCAGCCATCATCTATTAACGACGAAGCCATCATCCGCCTGCCCCAAATTCCTATAAATGAAGCATTAGATGATGTACCAACTCTGGAGGAAACTAAAAAAGCGATTCGTCATCTGTCTAGTGGAAAGGCCCCTGGCTCCGATTCAATTCCTGTTGAGGTTTATAAAGATGGCGGTGCAGTTCTGATAGAGAAACTTCATATGATCTTCCAGCAAATGTGGCAGAGTGAAACCATCCCACACGATCTCAAAGATGCCTCAATTATACATCTATATAAACGTAAAGGTAATCGCCAAGACTGCAACAATCATCGAGGCATCTCTCTTTTATCAATCGCTGGGAAGATATTCGCCAGAATCCTTTTGAATCGCCTTACGGCTCATCTTGACAAAGGTCTTTTACCTGAAAGTCAGTGTGGATTCCGGAAAGAACGTGGAACCACAGATATGGTGTTCGCTGCAAGACAGCTACAAGAAAAATGCCAAGAACAGCACTGTGACCTGTACACAGCTTTCATCGACTTGACAAAGGCGTTCGACACGGTCAGTAGAGAGGGTCTATGGAAGATCATGGCAAAATACGGCTGCCCAAAGAAATTTATCACAATAGTGCAGCAACTGCATGATGGAATGCAGGCTAGAGTTCAGGAAAACGGTGAGCTATCAGAGCCTTTCCCCGTCTCAAATGGAGTTAAACAAGGGTGCGTACTTGCACCAACTCTATTCAGTATCATGTTTTCTGCTATGCTGACTGATGCTTTTAGAGACGGGGACACAGGAATCGACATTAGCTATCGTATTGATGGAAAATTGTTTAACCTTAGGAGGCTTCAAGCAAAATCCAAGGTCAAATCACACACCATCAGAGATCTTCTGTTTGCTGATGATTGTGCCCTCAATGCTGGCTCAGAGGCTGATCTGCAGCATAGTGTGGATAGATTCTCCGAAGCCTGCGCCAACTTTGGGCTTACCATCAACACGAAGAAAACAGAAATCATGTACCAACCAGCTCCTGGTACAGTTTATACTGAGCCAGTCATCAAGGTTAATGGTGAGAAACTGAATGTTGTGAACAGATTCACATACCTTGGTAGCACACTATCCCAGAACATTGTCATTGATGATGAGGTGAACACCAGGATCTCCAAAGCCAGCAGCACATTTGGCAGACTATACACCAACGTTTGGCATCGAAGTGGCATTAGTCTACAGACAAAGCTGAAGGTGTACAGAGCTGCGGTGCTTCCAGTGCTGCTATATGCATGTGAAACATGGACTGTATACAGGCGCCACGTAAAGAAGCTAAACCACTTCCATACAGTCTGTCTCAGGAAGATAATGAACATCAAATGGCAAGACAAGATCCCGGATATCGCCGTTCTTGACAGAGCTGGTATCCCTAGTATTGATACTATTCTGATGCAGTCACAAATTCGCTGGGCAGGTCATGTAGTCCGCATGCCAGACCATCGACTACCAAAGATACTCTTTTATGGTGAGATGCAGAAGGGTAAACGCTCCCATGGTGGCCAAAAGAAGCGCTTCAAAGACACGTTAAAGACGTCATTGAAAACCTTTGACATAAACCCAGACACATGGGAAGCTGCTGCGCAAGACCGAACTGCTTGGCGCACATCTCTTCGTAAAGGTGCAGCAGCATGCGAATCATCCAGAAGAGCAGCAGCGGAACAGCGGAGACAAGCTAGAAAGGACCGTGAAATAAAACCTTCACATGAAGCAAACATTCCCTGCCCACACTGTCCAAGATCTTTCCAGGCCCGCATCGGGCTCTTCAGTCACCTTCGTACCCATAGACTAACCTAACATATTCTTAAATAATTGGATGAACAGAGTGGTCTTCATCACCCGTGATGGACGAACAACCACCAGTTTCCTTCTTCGCTGCCTTTGCCTTAACTAAGACAAGAACAGACTAATGTACCCATTTACAGCTGAGTACACTGGAGCGTCACGCCACCGTGTTTCCAACCCGGTCCCTTTGCTGCCAGAGGCCAGCGCTTTGACCACTCTGCCAATCGGACGCTCGAGATTATCTTAAGTGATTTAAAAAAAAAAATTGTGAATGTATTCCACAGCAGAAATTGCCGTAGGTGAGTGAAGTGTAAGACTTTCACCATACTAGGACCAGCTTTTATGTGGTAGGGTCACCACTTCCCTTCTTCGCTGCCTTTGCCTTCGCTAACTCAATAGCAGTGAGGTATCCATTTTTTATAGCTGGGTAGATTTGAGCGTGACGTGACCTTGTGTCTAGCCCGGTTTCTTTGCTTTTTTACCACCTTCTTCGTCTCATCTCTTGTTCCACTGGCACGTGTCTGGCTCTTATCATTATAAGTTACACATTGTTGACCTAGTAGGGTACCATTTTAACCATTTTAACACAAAAATCCATTTAAGACAATCTGGCACTTCTTGGTTGTTGCTGGTGTTTGTTTGTATTGCCTGTTTGTTATCGTTATTGTTTTAAACTGTTTTTCTCCATGTTTAATATCAGGATTAACTGCGGCACCGATAAAATGATTGCTGAACATCTACTGCGGCGATGTCCAACATATGAGGACATCTTTGAAGTAGATGTTCAGCAGTCATTTTATCTAGTTCAAAGATGTCCAACATATGGGGAGGGGGGGGGGGGTTAAAAGACAGGTCCTTCCTAAATTGAAGGTAACGCGAGCGCGAATACATAGCTTGTCATCCAAGCCAACAGTACCTGCTCATGTTGCCCGCTGCTTTTGGAAATACGGGTCTGGCGAATGGCGAATAACTGGGGTCAAATAACTGTGGCCCCGAGTCTACGAGGTAAAACAATAGACTATAGGTGGGAAACCCTACAGAAATCCCTCGGAGGAGCTTCTCTCCCCCCCCCCCCCTTCACCCCCTTTTAAGTGCGGAAACGGGCCCACCGGTGTGTGAACATGTCTCAAATTCCGACCAAGGGCATGTCGAGGGAACTCACCAGTTTGGACTTCTTTTTATTTTTCTGCTAATTTTCTTATACAAAATATTGCTTCTCTTTTTCCGCTGTTCCTTCGAAGGCCACACTGTTCATACTGGACTTCATTGTCCACCTTATTTTTTTAAATTCTGTCCTGTATGATCTTAAGCAATATATTAATTATGTGACTCATCAGGCTGATTGTTCTGAAGCCTGAACATTCAGTTGCATTCGGTTTTTTGAGCAATGTTATAAAGACTGCTGTTTTCAGGTTGTGTGGTACGTACCCTGTATTGTATATATCGTTGCACAGGTCCATAATTGTATCTATACCAAAGCTCTCCAGGCCATCTATCATTTCTGTGTGTATGTCCATGCCTGCTGATTCTCCGTTTTGTATCATTTTTATTGTTTTCTCTACTTCTGATTTGAGAATGTTTGGGCCTTCATTAGAATCTGGCGATTGTTTAATGTCTCTTTTGTCGGCTAATAGTTCCTTTACATATTCTGCCCATCTTTTTGATGTCATTCTCATTAAGTAAAATAGTACCATTCTTATGTTTGATACAGCCTCCTCCATGGGCAATCCTTGACTTATCTGACGATTTCTTTAAAGCTTCACGCATGTCCCTTGGCGTCTGCTTAGCTCCCATGTCTTCTATTTCAATTATGAAATTCTAATCTAAATTTGTTTCAGATAAAGGTTCAACGAAATGGAAAAATATGGTGTGACGAAATCAGTCGTGCACTTTTCATAACTCGCATCCACTCCGGCAGTATTATTTTATTTCATGCATCTTCATTATTCTTGCGGTGACCGCTCCCAGACTGTTTACGTTTCACTAAGTGAACGTAGTATTATCCGGTTAATTGACCAGGTCAACGGTAATATGATTATCACGTAAGTCAGTCTGGCCACCTTTGAAAGAGACGTCAGTTGTTTGTGCAATGTGGTATCGCACGAACACGCACAGAATGCCAGATCGCTATCTAAGGAAGCCGCCGGAGGGACGGGCAAAAACACCGGTGATAATTAGATAATCGTTTCATCTGAGCCCTCTCGGTATCAATATTGCCGATAACCTGTCTGGGGGAACAATATTGGAAGGTAGCTGCGTGACACCATATGATGATGGATGGCATCCGCATGTCTGGTTTTGTGTAGTGTGTAGATGTGTTCAGTCAAAACAATGTTCATGCAACAATAACAGGGCAATCCACATAGGACGTCAGTAAACTCACGACGTATAAAGTCAATGAGTCTTGAAACAGCCGTTGACGTTTTTCTTCATTATTTATTGTGGACGCCACAGTGACAAAATGGTTACGCAAATGTGCAGGCACATCAAACAGTCATTATCACAGCAACATTCAATACAGCAATAAACGGTAGACAGCATTACAATGATGAGTCAGATGCATGTTATATTTCATAGTGCTGTAAATGTAGTCAGGTGAACAACTCCATCCTTTTCTATAACAGCCAGGAGATAACCAGATGTATGAAATCAGTTCACTCTCCTAAGTTTGACTTCAGCAAGACAGACACGTCTGCCGAAGTATAAATAATGTCCTCAAAAATATCCTCTAGATAATAAAGGTTTTCTAAACCTAGTTCATTTAACAAAGTAGCAAGTAATGGTCCTTGGTACATGCATCAACCAATGCAGTACAATGCAGCGACATGTGAGCTGGAAAAGAACATCTCGTGACGACGACTTTCGGAGACAGGCTATGAATCGAAATCGCTCACGACCCAAAATCGATAGAGTTAATGAAAAAGTCAATTTACCTTGCTTTCATGAAATACACAGAAATATCACGCCTCCCGACATGTGGGAAAACACTAGAGGTATTATCTCGACTAAACGAAATATCCATAAGAGGACTACACATCCCTGACAGAACAAAAGAAAGCGGAGATCCCCTCTTCAACGAGGCATCTCTTTCGCCATTCCAAATCGCTCACTCCCACTAGTGGTGGGCGGAAACCGATCGACCAAACAACAAGACAAGTCATGCGCAGTCCAGCGCAAAATGACCACAGCTCAAAAGTTAACTGCATTCGATACCAACGCGAGAAGACAAATGCTTACCGAGAAAAGTGACTATAACTTTCAAGCAGTTGTTGCCCTTGCGTTATAAAACAGACATTGAAACAAAACGATGTTGCGAGAATTTATCACGCAACATATCACCACCTCCTCCCGATAAAAAAAAAATGTGGAACATATTTTTTTTTTTTAAATATCAAAGAGCATGCGATAAGCGGCTCAAAACGCACGAATTATGCGCTGATAATTAATTAAATTGCCAAACAATAGGCTAATCATAGAGTGTCTGGTGAGGATATACCTCAACAGAAAAATAAATATGTCTCAAAAAATATTCACATCGGGGAGGTGTCACCAACACACATCACGTTAGCATGTAAACACAATATACGTATGCAAGTTACTATAATCATCATTAAACAGCATACTCTAATATTGTCTTTAAAAATGGATGTACAAATCTGATAGGAAAATTTAAATAGTACATTCTTTGACATGTAATGACATAAGTACATAGTAAAGTTAAACTACATGACGATCCAGGACATATGCTCTGGTATTCCGAGGGTAAGTACACAATCTAGAACTCGTAAGGTAAGTCCTCAGCTCAACAATGACATTCTGAGAAAGTACAAGCAATATAATGCTAATTAATAACTAATATGCTTCATAAGGTACAATACATTATTAATAATTGTGGCTGTTTAGTAAACTAACGGCCCTTATATTAACTACTCAGTCCTCCTCTATCATCTTAAAAAACGAACAGAAGAAGATGACAACAAAGCACGATAGTGTGTACATATAAAGTAAGTACAGATGTGCTAATCTATTGTAGAAATATAGGTGTGTTATGACTCTGTAATATATAGAAATATAGGACAGAAGTATTAGTTGGAGTCATGTGGGCATCTAGACAAAATGTCAGCCATCACATTATCCGCACCACGGATAGCTCGTACCGTGAAGTGAAAAGGTTGAAGAGCTATAGCATATCGAGTGGATCTCGAACTCTTCAAATTCTTAGTCTGAATAGCTGTAAGAGCTTTCTGATCAGTCTCTAGAATGAAATGTGCGCCCAGGAGGAATCTTTGTAGTTTTAGAATTGACCAAACCATCGCTAACAACTCACGGTCTAAAACCGAGTAGTTCCTCTCTGCCGCATTTAGTTTTCTAGAAATGTACATAACAGGATGCAGAGTATTTGCATATTCTTGCATCAGTGCTGCTCCAATCCCAGTGGATGAAGCATCACTCCGAAGAACAAAAGTCCTATCAAGAGTAGGTAATCTTAAGATGGGAGGAGAAGAAAATATATTCTTGATTTGGTCTAGTGAAGATTGGCATTCTTCAGACCAACGGACCAGATTAGGCGAACCTTTCTTCAACAATGTTGATAGAGGTGCCATGATCGAAGATAAATTTGGAATAAATCTCCCATAAAATTGAATTAAACCTAAGAGACTCCTAACTTGTTTCTTCGTTTTAGGAACAGAGATGTTCAGTATTTTGGAAGTATTGTGGTCTTCTGTCTTCAAGAGACCATGACCAACACGATGACCCAGGAAAGAGATTTCACCAAAACCAACAAAAGCTTTAGAAGGTTTTGCTGTCAAATTATTCTCACGTAGAGTGGACAGTAAGTCATATAACCCTAAATAGTGATCTTCCCAGGTATCACTGAAGAGACAGATGTCATCTAAGTATGCGATGACATCCGAACGATGTGACAGAATTCGACGCATCATGCGAACGAAAGTGGCAGGGGCGTTCATGAGACCAAAAGGCATAACATTCCATTGAAATAAACCCCTAGGTGTAGAAAAAGCAGTAAGAGGTTTGGCATGCTCTGCTAAAGGCACTTGCCAATAACCTTTAGACAAGTCAAGTTTAGTGAAGAATCTAGATTTAGAAAGTCTAATCAGTAGATCTTCTAACAAAGGCATCGGTTCAGCGTCGAACTTTGTGACCTGATTCAATTTGCGATAATCAACGCAAATTCGTATGTTCTTATCCTTCTTCCGGACAATAACCATGGAAGAAGAATATGGTGAAGTCGATGGTTCAATTATATTTAATTGAATCATTTCATCCAATTCCTTTTCCACTTGCGACTGAAAGTGTATAGGAATAGGATACGGCCTAACCCTAATTGGATTATTGTCGGTAAGAATTATGTCATGTTCTATGACATCTGTGTGTCCAGGAATGTCAGTGAGAACATCCTGAAATGTTTGTAACATCGACGAGACTTGTCGATGTTCGTCACCAGAAAGATTAGGAGAAACAGAAACGTTTTTCCAAGATTCCGTGGAATGTAATGGAACCACTGGAAGGGGAAGGTTGACATCAGAGAAGGTAGCTTCCTCATCCTGAATGACAGACAGGGATGAATAATGACCGTGAGGTGCAGGAGCATCATCCGTTGCCTGGAAAATAGGCAGCAAATAGTCCGGACGTTCGTGAAATTCCGAAAGCATGTTTATGTGGAAAGTTTTATGCTTTCCATCAATATCTACCACATAGTCAACATCGGAAATCCGAGAGACTATTGCATACGGACCTTTCCATGCAATAAGAAGTCTATTTTCCCTACTGGGGAGTAGGACGAATGCTTTGTCACCTGGACAAAGTTGTCGTAGACATCTATTCTTGTTAGCAAACTGCCTTGCCTTCTCTTTAGCAATTTCTGATGAAGCAGTTGCTAGCTTACATGCCTCAATGATCTTTTGTCTAAGAGCAATGACATACTCATATGAGGATTGAGTTTCATCGCTAATATCATCGGCAGTGATGAGATCGTGTAATAAAGACATAGGGCCGCGTGGACGCGCGCCAAAGACAAGTTCGAAGGGAGAAAATCCTGTGTGTTCATTAGGGACTTCTCTATAGGCAAAGAGAGCCGCGGGTAAAACCCTGTCCCAATCTTGAGGATGATCTTCAGTTATCTTACCAAGCAAAGTCTTGAGCGTTCTATTCAGACGCTCAACTAACCCATTAGACATAGGATGGTAGATACTACTGAGAGATCGTTCAATATGTAAGGTAGACATTACCTGTGACATAGTGTCAGATATGAGTTGAGTGCCATGGTCTGACAATATTTCTCTGGGGAACCCCAAGCGAGAAAATATCAACCAAAGAGCATCTGCGATATCTGTAGTAGATATGCTCTTAAGAGGAATAGCCTCTGGCCAACGTGTGCACATATCGACACATGTAAGGATAAACTGATGTCCTCTGGCCGACTTGACCTTAAAAGGGCCAATAATATCTATGGCCATTTTCTGAAACGGCCGAATAGGAATGTCAGCAGCCTGGATAGGCGCAGCATGTCGTGGTCCTCTAGATTTGACCTCCTGACATACCTTGCATGATCGGCAGTAAATACGAATGTCCTTATTGACAAAAGGCCAAAAGAAAGCCGCAAGGACTCTCGACTTCGTGCGGGCAAAACCCATATGTCCAGCACATTGCGAGTCATGAGCATGTTGTAATATTTGGACTCTCATGCTCTTGGGAACAAGAATTTGCGAATGTGCCGACGTAGTCGAATCTTGTACCATACGTACAAGTACGCCGTTTCTCATTGCAATCCAAGATTTTCTATTTGTATCCTGATTCGGATCACCTTTCTTCGCAAGAACGAAGAATTTTTTTAAAGAAGAATCTTCTTCTTGCAATTTTATGAAAGAGTCACGAGTGATTACTAAGTGACTATCTTGGCTATCAACTTCATTATCACTATTCAGTGAAGTTTCGGGT
The DNA here is from genome assembly GCA_024509875.1 of Oreohelix idahoensis. Lineage (NCBI taxonomy): Eukaryota > Metazoa > Mollusca > Gastropoda > Stylommatophora > Oreohelicidae > Oreohelix > Oreohelix idahoensis. The sequence continues at coordinate 14,048 of JAMPIV010022772.1, read as the reverse complement.
GTTTGTAGAGCTTGTGCTCTTGTAACTACTGCATTTGTAGCTTGCATGTTATTATCTTCCCAAGCAGCAATCTGCTGTGGGGTACACTCCCTAACTCCGTGAATACGACCAATAATAAGGTCCGCAATAGGATTAGGTAAGAGACAAGCATGCACATCTCCAGTAAAGAAAGGAGTGGCAATGCGAATTACAGCAGTAGGATATTTTTCTAGAGTGCCGCCAAATGTGACACATTTAATAACCCTTCCTGTAGCACAAGATGGATCTACAAGCGATTGTCTAACACCAATAGTGGTGCATCCGGAATCGAAAAGTAGTGAGACCGGAGTATCATTAACAAGACCCTTATGTAGAATTAAAGAACCCCTCCCGTCATGCGCAACAGCAGCAGGAAGAGCGGGAAGTGGGTGACCACAACTCAAAGTAGTTATGGTACCCGGTTCGAATAAAGTACTGCATTGGGGGCATTTGTTTGCTCTCTCAAAGTCAAAAGCAGAACTAGTGACAGCGTCAAAGTTTTTACTATCAACAACATGATTACAGGCTCCCTCAGTTTCCTGTTGTACAGCATTAGCCTGCTGATATCTCTTTTTTTTTGTGTTGAGATCTACCCCGACTATTATTACCTCTGAAGTTATCAGAGTTATTATTATCTCTGCAGTTATTATTGTCTCTATTGTAATTGTTATCCTGGTTCGAATTCCAGTTTCCACGATTACTATCATGTTCACATTGATGCGAACATCTATTTGTTTGGTTCTGAGGTCTTCGGCAGGAATAACCTCTATTACCATATCCTCTTTTGAAATGCTTATAATTATTAGGGTGATAGTAACGACTACTATCAGGTTGTCTCCAATTCTTCGAAGAAGAATCACCATGAAATTGGTTTCCATGATTTTGACAGAAATTACCGCTGCCCTTTCTATCAAAATTTTGTTGGGATCTACGAGCAAAGTTTTGACCATACGGAGCTGCCGAAGCAACTGGTAAACCTTCTTTCACCTTAGAGTTACCCATGGTTATGTGTGGGTGCGCAGTTACGTATTGGCAACAGAAATCTTCCATTTCTTTTATTGTTTTAGGTTTACGTTCATGAAGGAAAGCAAGGAAAGACTCATTGACAGACGACATGACTTTGTCTCTAAGTATTAAGTCCATAAGTCCTTCATAAGTTTTTTCCGTCTTAGATAGTTCAACCCATCGTGAGAAAGTAATGCGTATTCTTGCAATAAACTCGGAGAATTCAACTCCATTTTCAGGTAACATGTTTTTAAATTGTAGACGATAGCCGTCTTCGTTAAGCTGATATTTCTTTAACAAAGCGGCCCTGACAACCTCATAATTGTTCTTGTCAGGTTCATCCACCATATTTAATATACTTAGAGCTTTACCTGTCAGTATCCCTGATAACTGATAAACATATTTTGCTTTGTCTATGTTATGAGCTGTACATGCTTGTTCAAATCTGTCCAGATAGAACATTATGTCATCACTGGAAGGACTAAATGTTGGTAACTTAATCTTAAAAGTATCATTATTAGCCTTCCCAGAAGATGAACCCTTGTTTGAATCATTACCATTACTCATGCTCGTCAATTTCAATTTCTCCAACTCTAAAGCTAAGAGTTTTTCTTCATGTTCCATTTTTGCTTTCCTCTCATCAGACTCTCTTTGTAACTTCCTTTCTTCAGCTTCTTTTTCAAGTCTTTTATTTTCAGCTTCTTTTTCAAGTCTTTTATTCTCAGCCTCTAGCTGTAGCTGGAGTTTTCTTTCCTCAGCTTCTGATTCCCTTTTTTGTTTTTCCATTTCCATTTGGAATCTCTTTTCATCCACCTGCATCTGCAGTTTCTTTTGTTCAGCTTCCATATGCAGTTTCTTTTGTTCAGCTTCCATTGCTTTATCATATCGAGCAGTTGCAAATTCTTCTAACTTATCACCAGTCTTGCCAAGCAATTTACCCTGCTCAATAAAGTGCTCAAATGTAGACATGTTGTCTAACATATGAGTCCAAAACCTGAAATAATTAACTAATTTATTTCAAACCTAAGTGTAACAAGTCTTAATTAAGCACTTGTATATTCACATCACATTATATTATCCCAGTCTCTGTGGGAAACAAGTCTCCAATCAAAGAACTTGTATATGAAATATCAACAATCAATTCTTGATCATAAGTGCACTTCTCATTCAATAGTGCACGACACTATTCATCATTCATTTATCATCAGTATAGTAGTAACAGTGCATTAGCATAGCCCATTAACTAATTACTATAACTGTAAACAATGACTATGTAAACACATGCAGAATGTAAACATTGAAAATGTAAACAATACAAACAATGTAAACAATAACAATGTAAACAATAACAAAGATCAGCAACAATACAAAAACTTTCGCAGAAATCAACTAAAAATAAAGCAGAAATTAATGAAATATCACAAAAAATGTGACGATATCTGCGATAGAATTAAACAAAATACATGACACCACAGTGTATAAACAAAAATGTTGTATGAAACTAAATTATAGACAAGAGTAGGCTAACAAATACAAACAAATCACAACAAAACTAAAGAATGTGAAATAATAACGAAAACAATATTAAAACATGTCATCACAGCTAACATAAATAGCAACAGAAGTCGCTTAGCAAATTCCAGTATCGGAAATTTGCAAACCCTACAGAAAACGCTCACAATAGACGACCTCTATGACGTGGCATAATCTAACGGAGACACCACCCAACCGAGAACCCGCTGAAATATAAACATATAAATATACAAATAACATATAGACATATAACATATAGAATGAGATGATACACAGAAGACTCAGCAGAAGTATAAGGGCACAGTTTACATACAAACAGGCCACTTAACTTAAAGGCTTCCAATCGTAGAACAGCAGAAAAACGGATGTCAATCAACGTCCTAAAGAGCGAAGCTCCAACGATGATGGCACATCTGAACTGCTTCCACTGCTAACACGATGGTACAAGAGCTTCTGAAATACTGTGTGTTGAGTTGTTTCGGCACTTGACCTTCTAATCCAAAAGTAAGTTGATGGAAATCGGTACTTGGCCTTCTTTAGAAAACAACCCGTTTCAACCGGCACTTGACCTTCTCAAAAAACGACAGCACTGGAACCTTGACAGCAGCAACTTGCTTGACTTCCGTAAAAGATAACAGCAGTCCGAGTTATCCGGCAACATGTAACAACGCCGGGTACTGTCAAATTCTTGTTTCCGTCAAAAAATTGAAATTTTGACTTTTACCGGGCAACGCCGAGTACTTTGAAAATTTTGAAGATGTTGACTGTATTGAAGAATGTTAATTTCTTGAAGGATGCTGATGAATTCTTGTTGAAAATGAAGTGGGTAAGGGACCCCGTGTTTGCTAGTACCAGAATCAAACCAGCTTATGGCCACCAAATGATGCGTGACACCATATGATGATGGATGGCATCCGCATGTCTGGTTTTGTGTAGTGTGTAGATGTGTTCAGTCAAAACAATGTTCATGCAACAATAACAGGGCAATCCACATAGGACGTCAGTAAACTCACGACGTATAAAGTCAATGAGTCTTGAAACAGCCGTTGACGTTTTTCTTCATTATTTATTGTGGACGCCACAGTGACAAAATGGTTACGCAAATGTGCAGGCACATCAAACAGTCATTATCACAGCAACATTCAATACAGCAATAAACGGTAGACAGCATTACAATGATGAGTCAGATGCATGTTATATTTCATAGTGCTGTAAATGTAGTCAGGTGAACAACTCCATCCTTTTCTATAACAGCCAGGAGATAACCAGATGTATGAAATCAGTTCACTCTCCTTAGTTTGACTTCAGCAAGACAGACACGTCTGCCGAAGTATAAATAATGTCCTCAAAAATATCCTCTAGATAATAAAGGTTTTCTAAACCTAGTTCATTTAACAAAGTAGCAAGTAATGGTCCTTGGTACATGCATCAACCAATGCAGTACAATGCAGCGACATGTGAGCTGGAAAAGAACATCTCGTGACGACGACTTTCGGAGACAGGCTATGAATCGAAATCGCTCACGACCCAAAATCGATAGAGTTAATGAAAAAGTCAATTTACCTTGCTTTCATGAAATACACAGAAATATCACGCCTCCCGACATGTGGGAAAACACTAGAGGTATTATCTCGACTAAACGAAATATCCATAAGAGGACTACACATCCCTGACAGAACAAAAAAAGCGGAGATCCCCTCTTCAACGAGGCATCTCTTTCGCCATTCCAAATCGCTCACTCCCACTAGTGGTGGGCGGAAACCGATCGACCAAACAACAAGACAAGTCATGCGCAGTCCAGCGCAAAAATGACCACAGCTCAAAAGTTAACTGCATTCGATACCAACGCGAGAAGACAAATGCTTACCGAGAAAAGTGACTATAACTTTCAAGCAGTTGTTGCCCTTGCGTTATAAAACAGACATTGAAACAAAACGATGTTGCGAGAATTTACTGAGAAATGAGAGATATAATATAGCGAAATACGAGTCACTAATCAGATTGCATCGCAAAGTCAAACTCCAAGAAGCCAGAGAGAGACGGATCGGACTAAGAATTCCTATATTATAAGTGACAGATCAGAAGTATTTCGGCAACTTTAAAACTTAAAAGTAAACCCGCATTTATAAATACAAAGACTGGAAACTTAAGGGACCAGGACAGTATGTGGGCAACTCTGAAACTTAAAATTAAACCCGCATGTTAAATACAAAGTCAGAGTACCTAAGGAATCAGATCACCCGTCATAAGAAGATTACTAAAGTTTCCCAGGCCAAGTGATTCGCAGAACACCAGTCATAAGATCATTTCTAACATTTCCCAGACCAAGCGATTCGCAGAACACCCGCCATAAGAGGACTACTAACATTTCCAAGACCAAGTGATTCGTAGAACACCCGCCAAAAGAGGATTACTATAATTTCCCAGACCAAGTGATTCGAAGCATCTAATAAAGCGATGTGTCCATTCTAAACTGTGCGAGGAGATTGTGTTCCCAAAAGCTACTTTGGGATCGTGGTACTAAGCTATCAGACGGTTCGTGGAACGAAGCTATCAGACCGTTCGAGGAACTGAGCTATCAGACTGTGAAGTGTCATCATCACAAAAGAAGTGACGAAACCAAGGCTGCAGGACTCACTTATGACAGTTAAGTGCTTGTAAAAGGCACCAGCAATAGGACATTAAAATTAAAGTTTAATTTTAAGTTTAAATCCTCTACCCACGTCTCAAGGACGAGAAATTTTGTTTAACTCCAAAATTCACCAGCATTTCATCACTATTTTAACTGGTTAAAACTAATTGATTATTAAAGGTGTTGCATGTTATTTTAATAGCTGGCAGACGCTGGAACTGGGTTGGTCATTGTTACGCACAAATAATTACTTTTTTCCAAAGTCTTTGTATGATCGTTTTTCGTATGTATGATCATTATTTGACTGAAATGCATGTTATATATATTTTATGGTCAAAGGGACAGAACCCGAAATATCGATACTACTATTCTTTATGAGTTTACTTCCTCTTGTATAGAGACACGTTCGGTCTATAATGTCTTGAACGAAGCGTGACCATATCTCCTTATTTGGTAGTATCAGTCAACTGTTGTAGATGTTTGAAACCTTTCTTAACGCTTCTGTTCATGTCCATAAAAGGCGCGACTGTGTAAGACTTTTATCTCGAATGTTCTTAGAATCGTCTTATTGTGAACAGCGACTCAGAGATTGTCGCTCTGCGCATGTCTCGACTGGGTTGTGGTTTTGTTGTTCCGCCCAGGTCGGGGAGTTGAGAAATGGACTGATTAGCGAGCGGACGCGACTGCGTCTTGTGATTCTCTGAGGGAAATACATTGTCTTTGTGAGTTAGTTAGCTAACTAGACTATTTCCCGGTATTAGTTAAGCCTGCCTGGAGGCATATGTTCATGGTTGATTTTCCGAAATAAGGTAATTCCTCTTGTATCGAACTTTATGCTATCATCTAGAGGTTCGTCATTTTGTCGCCTTTTTGCTCGCCTGTGTGATTCAAAATGGAGAGGTACTTTGACTAGGATTAAGTCACCGGTTTCTTTATACCTGAACTAATTATATATATATGGGTCGCTCTAGACCAACAAGACTATTGTCTGTGTTCCAGGATTCGTTATATCAGAGATCACGTCCAAGTCAGATGGTTAGACTTAGGAAGGTTATAAAGGTCGAGCTGACCTGTAATCCATGTATGCTACTCACGTGCAGACAGTAAACGGACGTATTGTATACATCTGATCTGCTAGCATCAGGAAGGAATAATTATTATTGTCTATGATCATTAAGGATCTGCAGCTGACCACGGTTGCAGAAGTTATATGCATTATTTATCAAGCTTCGCTATGATATTTGTTTTCCATATAACTATTGAGTATTGACTTCTACATGACTGTCAGTTAACATGAGTTTGAATGCTGCATTCGTTGTACCTATGCTGATAATAACATGAGTATCATGACTGTTTTGTGGCGTGCAATAAATGGTATAAACCTAAAGCGAAGTTACCATTTTTATGACTCTACACGTCATGTTGCCTGTGGTGTACCCTGAACTGTTCTACTGCAACACACACACAGCAACAATCTAAACCAGATAAGACACCCACATCTTGCATTGTAATACCTGGTGTCGATAGAGGTGGTAATTTGACGGCATCCTAATTCCACCCTTATCAATTCATGGTGGCCAATAGTTGGTTTATTCTGGTACCAACTCTCAAGGGGGTCAACAAACCCAGACATCATCAGCAGACTACAAGACAACATTGCAGTTGCTATTCATCACCTTTGATGAAATTTTTTTGAAAGGCGCAGCAGTACTGACAGTTGTTGATATTTTGAAACTACCCGGCGCTGCTCGGCGGTATTGAAGTTTGTCTACAAATAGAAGGACAAGTACCGAGCGAATGGATTTCCTGATCTGTTGAGAAGAAGGACAAGTGCCGTAACAACTGTTCCGGTCTCAGAATTACTGTTGCAGTTTCAGAAGGTCAAGTTCAGAAGCTGTTTCCTGTCAGAAGCTGTTTCCTGTTAGAAGCTCATTTCCTTCGTCATGGCAGTTTACGAGAGCAGATATGGATCAACGTTGGATCATTGTCCTAAGAATGCTGATCACATCCTGTTCTGACCTGTGCTGACGTTGTGGATACATAGAAGTTAAGTGGCCTGTTTTGTTTGTGAACTGTGCCCTTATGTTCTAACTGAGCCTTCTGTCTATCACATTTTTCGCACTCTTTATATGTTTACATGTTATATGTTATTTGGATTTGTATTTATATGTTTATATTTCTGCGGGTTTTCTCGGTTGGGCGGTGTCTTTCAGTAGAAGATACCACGCCACAGAGGTTCTACTGTTAGCGTTTTCGTTAGGGACTGTGCGAATTTCCTACTGTGAAATTTGCTAGCGACAATCGTTGCTATATCTGTTTAGTTGTGACGAGTTGTGCTTTATTTTCGTTTTTTGTATATTTTTTTTTGTTTCTCTCTTTCTTTCTGTTTTTTAGTTTCGATTTCAATTGTTTGTATTTGTAGGTCTCCTCTTTTCTATTATTCAGTTCTTCACGTAAATTGTTGTGTATATACTGTAGCGTCATTTGTTTGTTATTGTTTACATTGACTCTGATCTTTGTTATTGTTTACATTGACTCTGATCTTTGTTTTTGTTTACATTGACTTTGATCTTTGTTGTTGTTTACATTTGACTTTGATCTTTGTTATTGTTTACATTGTTGGTGACCTGTTGCTGTCATTTTCGACGGAGTCATCTGTCAAGTTATTTGCTTATGTTTGTATCATAAGTATAATTGTGTCTTTACCTGCGATGTCAGGTTGATTAGGGGTTGTCTTCCCTTGTTTATTCATTCATTGTGTTTGACCTTTAGGGTCAGAGGTTGACAGTTCGGCGTAGGCCTAGGGGAAGGTTTTTTTTAAGCGGGAGTGAGATATACTTCCGGGAAGCCGAGAGGTCCTGTTTTTCTGGAGGGACCAAGAGTCCATTGTTTTTCGGGGAGAATCTTCGAAGTAACTGCTATGGCAGTTTTCCCCAGTGAATCTCTGTGCGTCGGGATGACGACAGAATTCCTTGTGTAGTTCTGAGGATTCATTTACCAGGTAATACCGACCTTTATGCATTATTACGCTTTTCGGTGGCAGAACATGTAAAGGATTACCTAGGGTGAACAGCAGTTCACGGATCCGCCATTTCAGAACTTATATATTTGTGCTCGAGGTAGCCATCCAAGACTGTTAGTCTTATATTGTCCAGAAATCCAGTGACGAAGATATATTGTGGGAGCCGCAGATTGGCGGAACTTCTATCCACAATAAGTATTACTGCAGGGTTGATGATAACCTATTTAACAGAAGTACACGGCCGACGTGAGGACGAGGCCTGTGCTTCCGGCTATTATACTACAGCCTGATATGTGCAATTGGCAGGGAGTGCCAAGTTGCACCTGTGTGTCAAGGTAACTAAGGCATCTGACGCGTTTAGTCAGAGACGCCAAGGGCGACGCTACGAACTGTCATTATTGAAGAACTTTGCTATTGACCATGCACGTCTATTCTGATGTTTACCTTTTTGAATGCCAAATGTATACCTATCGATGTCAGGTCAGCATGACCTTGTTACACTGACTGTTCCTGTTGATATTATGTGTGTTCCCGTCAATAAATGTCTTGAAACATGCCTGCAGTGTCAAAGCATCCTTGATTACTGCATGTGAGAGTATGGGTTGCAGGATCTACATCTATACGAGCCTAAACACATTCGCGTCTTCATTCGCACCCACACTCAATTCATCATACGCTCGCACTACACATCTAACAACATGTATACTGTCTTGGGCCAGTGATCACCTCAACAAGAAAAAAAGACAGTTACATTTCTGGTGGACCAGTTACGTGGGCTCTTATGATACATTTCTTGTCGCCAATGTGGCCTAGAAACTTACATTTCTGATGGACCAGATCTGTGGGTTTAAAAAGAACAGAGCGAGCATTTGACATTATTGTTGACATTTATGGATCCAGAAATTTACATTCCTGGTTGGCTGTTACATGTATGATGTCTCCAGTTTTGTCGAGAAAGTTACAAGAAGGACAAGTACACATTACACTTCTGATCTGTGGGTCTAAGCTACACACGGGACAGCCGTAACACACAACGCTAATTCTACACTTGCAAGTTTTGGCTACAACAGGACAGATATAGGTCATCAACGGTTGACACAAATAAACAGTACGAGCATTTATATTATAATGCTACATAAAGCATAACAAGACAAGTACTGAAGTGAACTACTAGGCATTTGCTACGTGGACCATAACTGCATAGAAGGCGGGTTCCTATTGTAAACAGTACTGCGGGTTGTGACACGTTTCATTCAACAACAGACTTTTCTAGGTCAGAGCATTCAAGCTACATTGTTGGAGGTCAAGTGTCTGTAAACAGTACGTGAAATTGTAAACATTCAATGTGCAAGCCCTAATTTGAGAAGGTCATAGTAACTTTGGTTCGTGAATACCACTTTATGTTACAGTGGATTTGACGTTCAGTGCGCGTTTGACATTTCGTTTCTGTGTTCGCAAGGAGCAAGAAATTTATTTTAGTTTCAGCTGTGACTGAACTTGTTCTGCAACACATTGAAATTGATTGCTATATGTTTATGTCACTTCTACTGTTTTTGGTGTATTTTTCTGCGGGTTTTTCGGTTGGTGGGTCTTACGGTAAATATGCCACTTGATCGAGGCTTACTGTAAGCGGTCTGTAGGTGCAAATTTTCTTAATTTGGAAATTTGCTAGTGACAATTGGTCGCTATTGATGTTAGCTGTGATGTAATTGTACTTAACGTTGTTTTTGTAATATTTTGTCTGTTTTTCAGTTTTGATTGTCGATTTGTTTTGTTTGTATTCTGTAGGTCTCTCCTTTCTTGTGTATTTCTCTACACATTTTTGGTTAAAACAGTGTTGCCATTTGTATTGTTTTTGTATTTTTGTCTTTGTATTTTTTTTTTGGTTGTACTACATTACTGTCATGCACAGTCTACATACACATACTTGGTCATGTTTTGATATTATTGATAAGGTAGACTCTTCATATAGAGTTTGTTAAATAATATTATATAAGATATTTATACAAGTTCTTTGATAAAAGACTTGTTATCTACAAAGATTGAGACAAGGTAAATACATATTCAAGTTCTTTATAAAAAAGACTTGTGCCCATAGTGAGTGGGATATAAGGGAATTTTTTTTTTCCCACAGGTACTCAAGTGATTTTTTGGGTACATTATAAACAAGAGGAACATACAAAGTCTTTGTCTAAGACTAAGACAGTAAAATAAAGTGAAGTGAGTATACAAGTCTAGCATTTCAGACTTGTCTCCCATTGAAGTGGGATAAGGTAATTTATTTAATTTTTTTTCAGGTTTCTGATCTCATTAGACAGAATGTCTACATTGGATTTCTTCATCCAGCAAGGGTTGACCCTTGGTAAGTCTGGTAAAGAATTGGAAGAATATTCATCTGCTCAATTCGCCATTGCATTAAAGTCAGAAGAAAAGAAACAAAAAGAGGAAATTAAATTGAAAGCAGAAGCTGAACTAAAGAAGCTAGAAGCTGAGAATAGAAGATTAGAACTTGAAGAAAGAAGGTATCAAAGAGAGGCTGAGGAGAGAAAAGCTCAAGCTGCTGCTGAGGAGAGGAAAGCTCAAGCTGCAGCTGATGAAAGAAAATTCCAGATGGAAATGGAAGACAAAAAAATTCAAGCTCAAGCTGCTGCAGAGGAAAAAAAACTTCAAGCTGCTGCGGAGGAAAAAAAACTTCAAGCTGCTGCTGAGGCTGAAATTAGAAAAATGGAACATGAGGAAAGAAAACAGAAGATGGAACTTGATGAAAAACTCGCAATTTTGGAGTTAGAGAAATTGAAATTGGCGAGTACGGGTGCTCAGCAAACAACTTCGAGTACGACAAAGGAGTTTGTTAGTAGGATTAAATTGCCTCATTTCAATCCTTTAAAGGATGACGTAGCAGATTATCTAGATAGATTCCAATTTTTGTGCGATACGCATAACATAAAAAAGGAAAAAATATGTTGAACAACTGATGCCATTTTTTACAGGTGACACAGTGACTACTCTTATGACAATAGACGAACATGAGAGGACTAATTATGATGTTGTCAGGGCAGCATTGCTAAAAAAATACCAATTAAAACAAGAAGACTATCGTCTTCGTTTTAGGACAATGTTGCCAGAAAATGGAGTAGATTTCTCTGATTTTGTTACAAAGATACGTCGTACATTTACACGATGGGTTGAGTTGTCTCAGATTGAGAAAACATATGAAGGTCTAATGGACTTATTATTGCGAGATAAGGTTTTGTCATCTGTTAATGATTCTTTTCTTGCATTCCTTCATGAGCGTAAGCCTAAAAACTTAAAAGAAATGGAGGAATACTGTTGTCAGTATGCCACAGCACATCCCCATGCTACAGTTAGCAATTCTAAAGTGAAAGAAGGGTTGCCAGCTGCTTCGGCAACACCATATGGCCCTAATTTCAAAAAAAAATTTCAGGGTGCTCAACAAAATTGGAATAGGGGAAGTAATCAAAATTACACTCAGAAGCGGAGTAATCCAACACATGATGGTTCTTCGTCTATGCAGTGGAGACAAGATGGTAGTTCTCGTAATTTTAGTGGTAATAATTTGAGACACTTTCGTAAAGGCTATCCAAATAATAACTATTCAAATTTTCGAGGTAATCATTCTCGACGTCAAGATTATGACGATGGTGAATTTAGAAACCGGGATTCAAACCGGAATGATGATTACAATAGGCAATATGATAACAATTACAGGGGAAATGATAGTCGAAATAATTACAGGGGAAATGATAATCGAGGTAGACCTAGGTTTAACAAAAAAAGACCTTACCAACAGGCAAACTCTGCGCAACAAGAGTTTGATGGAGCCTGTAATACAGTAAATGATAGTGGTAACTCTAGGGCTATCACTGGTTGTGCTTTCGATTTTGGGAGAGCAACTGAATGCCCCCAATGCTTAACATTGTTCGACTCATCAACTGTATCTACGCTAAGTTGTGGTCACCCTCTTCCTGCTCTACCTGCTACAGTTGCGCATGATGGGAGAGGATCTCTCATCTTAGATAAAGGTCTAATAAATGATAGGCTAGTCTCAGTACTTTTCGATTCGGGATGTACTACCGTCGGGGTTAAGGAGTCTCTGATAGATCCTTGCTGTGCCACGGAAAAACAATCAAATGTGTTACATTTGGTGGTACTATGGAAAGCTATCCTACTGCTATTATTAGGATTGACACTCCTTTCTTCACAGGAGATGTCCATGCATGTCTTCTTCCTAATCCTATTGCGGATCTTATAATCGGTCGTATTCATGGGGTTAAGGAATGCACCCCGCAACAAATTTCTAGTTGGGAAGAAAAAAACATTCAAACGGTCAATGCAGTGGTGACAAGAGCTCAAGCTCTTAATCCCCCAACTTCATCTGATAATAGTAATGAAGTTGATAGCCAAGACGAGCACTTGGTGATTTCCCATGACTCGTTTGTTAAACGTCAAGAAGAGGATCCTTCTTTGAAGAAATACTTCCTTCTTGCAAAGAAAGGGGATCCCAATCAAAATACGAATCACAAATCGTATATCACTATGAAGAATGGTATATTGGTACGAATGGTACAACACTCGGACAAGTCTATGCACTCGCAAATTCTTGTGCCTAAGTGTATGAGAGCCTTAATTCTTCGGCATGCACACGATTCTCAGTGTGCGGGACACATGGGTTTTTCCAGAACTAAAACTAGAGTCCTTGCGTCATTCTTTTGGCCATTCGTGAATAAAGATCAAGAGGTAAAGTCCGGTCGAGACATGCTCTCCTATTCATTCCGATTTCGGCCGTTTCAGAAAATGTCTATAGACATCATTGGTCCGTTTCATTAAGTCAGATGACAAGATCCCTATGGTGTTGCCTGCCCCACTGTAGTGTATGGAATGTCAACTTGACCTACGCAGTGTTGTGTAGACATGGATGGAGTGTATAATGTGCGAATGATGATAAGGGTTCGTGTTGTTGACAAATGTTCTCTTCTCACACTCATGTATGACCGGAAGTCATCGACACCAACGACTGTGTACCTTTTCTAAAGTTTAATTGGACGTACACACTCGACAGCACAGATAGTGACAAATCACAGGTTGCCATAATACATCATAGTACAGTGGACAAATGGTCTTGCAATGTTACATGGGCACTCATGTAGAATAATGGTATAATGGACTGTCAATAGCCAAGCACTCAGTATCGCCCATACATATATCATCTGACGTCACTGACTGAGCACGTCAGCTTGTAAACAATATTTCAGATGACTTCTAAACCTAATCTCGTTAGCAACGATTCTTCAACATAATGTTCAGCACATATTTTTCCATATAATAATATTGAACCGCTAACAATGGGTTCTCATGTGTAGCAGTGATCTCTGGACTGATCAAGCGATAATACGGGCATCCCTTTTCTCTTCTTGAAAGTCCTACGTGTTTTGGTTCCAAGATGGCTCCACTCGTGAACTGTCACTCACGTTTGAATACAGATAATGAATCTGTTCTAAAGTTAGTCATTCATACAACATTTCGTTGCTCTGTAGATTTGGTCATGAACAATAGACTGCATTCTACAGAATATAGTGCTGCTAGGAATCGAAGTCGTTTTTCATCGAGTCAAATATATTCTCTTAAACATTCAAATCGTAATTATCGACAATGGTGGCTTCGATCGAGACTTCATAAGAGTATCTTTGATTACCTTGGTAGAGGGAATATGAAACTGCCATTCCTTGGCAAGATGAATAAACACTGGGGTAAAGCATACACACGCATAGGGTCTAAGAAAACGGACTATCACTTTCCCCCCAAACCACTGAGATCAAC
>JAMPIV010022771.1:0-101382 GCA_024509875.1 Oreohelix idahoensis | reverse complement strand
AGCGATCACCAGACTGGACGGAAGATATCAGTCATACATATTTAATGAGCAAACGTGTTTGTGGTGAGGAGTGGCACTTTTTCTTTTCTGCATGTTAATGAGGCCCGGGTGGCGGAGTCACCCGCTGATAGAAAAAGTCCACCTTATTCAATGGGTTCAGAATGTTATAGGGAGGGTCCCTTATCATAATCCCACATTTCAAGGGCCAGCTGAGTTGTCCGTCACAAAGATGTGTAGGGAATTTTAGCTAAAGGATTTTAGCCAAGCCAGAGTAAGCTTTCTTTCTGTTATCTAAATTTTTTTTTTAGTCAGTAGTTTGCCATCAATTACCCTGACATCTGCCAGTTTGGATTGTAAGAAGTATGAGCCAGTGAAGTTCTGTGTAAAAGGATTGGTGGTATTGTTAATTAATTATAATCTATGTGAATATTTAGGACCTACGGCATGAATGTTGTACTGTGGAAATACTAGTAAGAGTACCAGGCTTACGTTATGTATAACTGTGGAGATAATAGTGTATGAACCTTAAGAGTTTTGGTAAACTACAAGTGGCCATGGGTATTTAAGTTAAGTTCGTTGATGAAGGATACGTTATGCGAATGGTAGTGTTAGTTATTATGCCGATACGGTGTGTAGGCATTTGTAAGAAAATTTATTTTTGTGTCTAATTCTGATCAACCTTCATATGGGCGTGACCTTAATAATATAAGAATAGAATTATTTAGTAAAATATATTACTATTACGGGATTACAGCGATGCTGTTGTTGTGACGCGTAATCTGCCCTGGTCACGAAGGCTTGGCCTCAAGAATGCAAATCAGGTAGCCCGGGTCCTGTGTTTAAGCCGTAAGAGGCATAGCCTATAGTGTTTTGTGAAATAGAGGGGAGGGGTGAGCTGTTTATAGTCAGACCTGAGGGTAGAAATATAGGTTTAGGAGCATGAGGGCTTGTATTTTAGTGGGAGTTTTTAATTATGGTATGGGAAAAGCGGGGTGTAATGTACAAATCTTTGGTTTGTCTTAATGTGTTTTAAATTATGAATTTTTTGTGAATTGGATGTATAATCAGTTGCTATTCTTGTTTTTACAGCGATTCACGGCGTTGTAGGTAAACGGAGACCAAGCCATGCAACGGACTTTGCCTTTCTTAGGAGAGGGAGAACAATGAGACATTCATCATAATTGAAAAACAGGGTACGTGCATAAAGGAACTTACGTCAGCAAGACTGGAGAGGACATTATGAATTTCTCTAAGACGTGAGGAAAATAACATTATACCATCAGCGTGGAATTGCCTAGAAAATGGGAAGCACTTGACTCCTACGGCCCAATAAACTAACAGGACTACGTTTGCCGTGGTATTGTTTACAATACTCACTGCCACAATAAAGCTGGCAGGGGCCAAAAACCCATAACCCGAAGTGGTTTTAATTGTTCGGTCGTGTGAAGGAATTGAGTTAGTTGCCACATCATCATTGCTAAGATCTACAGCCAGAGGCAAATATATAGATATAGTCACCAAGGGGCCCATCGTCGCTTATTCTGAAGAGGAGGAGAGGGGAGATCATACCTTCTAAATGCTAACGAGAGGAGGATTACCTGAACGAAAGTAAAAGTATCTGAGCCTCAGACGAAGGCGATAAAGCGTCAGGAAGGAAATGAGCTGAAGGAGAGGGAAGAGAGTGGGATTTAGTAGTTTTCAGAACTGGTAGAGTAGATAGATAACTTGGAGGGGAGCCTCTGAGTTAGTTCTGCAGAATTCAGTGAAATAGGATTTTAGTTGTGTATAAAGGTAGTTGTGTAGGACCTCCAGGAGCCGCCTTTGAGACATTTTAGTCAGATTATTATATTAAGGTCTTCCTCTGACTGGTTAAAGGGACAGAGGGAAAACTAGTGGAGAGTATCCTTGTGGTGTGGGGGGACTCCACAGTATTGTTGTTTTTCTCTAATGTAAAGATTTTTTTTTGTATTAATTAAACTAATAAATGTGGCACTGGGTCAGTTTGTCTGTCACTATAACTGTACCTGTGTTCCTTAACTGTACAGTTTTGTGTCTGTGGATATACATTAGTGTAAGAAGCTTATCTTCCTCGGAGCAAGAGGTAGTGAGGCAGTAGCTATAAAAACCAAGTCACAAGTGGCGAGGGAGAGTCAATCTAGGTTCTCACCCCTTGAAGCTATATAAGTCTCATCCTCCACAGTCACTTTAATTCTCATCTTAATCTATCTCTCAGACTATTTCCCTTTAAATTGGTGTCTTGTTTCTTTACTCAACACATACTCTTTGATCAGCCATTTCGTGACACCCCCAAACAGACCATTACAGATATATACAAAATCAAATGGTTTAATAATTTAATTTCAAAAATAAATAAGAAAGGATAGAGAATTTCACCATTGAAATTGTAGGGGTATCCAAAACGAGTTTTGCACCCCTTCTTGCAGAAAACCGGAGGACATAAACACAATATATGCCCTACAAGAGGACACATTTAAACACCAATAGTAGGTATTGTTGCAAAGGTCTTAAGATACTCAGGCACTATAAGAAAGAAAGGCAGAAGGGAGGGTCGCATTCGTAGTATACGACACATTTAAAAATTATAGACTGGTAAATATTTGATACAACAAACATTGAAGGTAGTCAGGTTACAATAGTATAGTCAACCAACCAGTCTAAATCAATCCTAAACATATACGGTGAGAATGGAACAATTAAAGAATGCAGATATTTTAGCCATAAGCACTAGACTAGGGCCTCAAACGGTCATAAGGTGATTTTAAATCCCGTCCATTATTGCTTGGGGGTGGGACACCATGTGGACAATCGCAGGAAAGCGCCTACTAAACACTTTAAAGACAACAACGACTTGCTAATACAAAAAGATGGAACAGCAAAACTAGATGCAATCCAACAATGCTAACGGGGAAGATTCAGCAAGAGACATAAGTATAGCAACTAACAACTTAGCTAATGCAAATAGGGAAGTGTTACAAGACACAAACTCAGACCATCTGCCCAATTTGTAATTTACCATGCAAAGGAAGAAAATATTGTTCCAAAACCCAGGACCAGGGGAAACTTTAAAAAAAGCAAACCTGGGGAAAACCTTCCAATCAGAGCTGGAAGTATTGTAATATAAAGACACGGAATCAGATGATACTGACTTATTAGCAGAGGTACACATGACAAATGACATTCTAAAATTACCCAAAAAATATATAAAAATATAAGAATATGCCACGACACTTAAAAGCAATTAAACATACAATAATAAGAAAAAAAAAACTCAATAGAAGAAAGAACCAGTTGCTTGGTGAATAAAAGCTGCTCAGAAATTCACGATAGAAGGAAAACGGTCTTAACAAACATACATAAATAATGAGAAACAGAAGAAAGCTGGTGTTGTCTCCACTGGTCATCCCACTAGCGATTGTCACTCATTAATATTCACATGGTAATATATACATATATTTAGTTCACATGTTAGTAATGAAAAATGTAGAATGCAAAATGACAAACTTAACGCCAATCCTGGATCACATGAAACTTTTTGCTCAGATTAATAAAACTTAAGGCACTTGAATGAGGCCTCTTACACGTATTCTTGGGGTCAATACTTTTTTATAAGATTAATTCCTCTATAACTCCGTGTGTTCTCATTTTCCCGTGAATCCACTCAGAGCTCCAATCATTTCAAACATGCGTGTGTTGAGGCGGGGGTAAGAGGAGGGGGGGGGGGGGGGGCCCTTTCACAATATTCCGACATGGAATAAATTTGCGCGTGATGCAAATGCCACGTCTCCCATATAGGGCAATCAAACATCCGAAACCTTGTGTACAAACTGACAAACACATCTGTAAACTCATACGACAATGTGTTTCGAATGTAACAACATATTACTTTCAGATAAAGTAATTGTTACTGTTGTTTTGGGTCATCCCTTCTATTACAGGCCACACAGGCCATCACTTCTGTTAGGGTGATTGTTTTTAAGGGTGTTGTGTGTGGTGTTGTAGATTAGTGCTAATGTCTGGCACAGCTGACACGGTTGACGTCAGCAATGTTGGGCTTACTGTTAGTGGCCGACACGTGTTTAAATATAATCGGCGAATGTCGTGAGTTCTTTAAATTCGAATGTATCTGATGTCACCCACACAACAGTAATGTTAAGTCAGGAAATAGACCAACGGATAATGCGAATTAAGTTTTCAACTATTACACAGTTTATTAATACGACAGCAACAACGACATCATGGACAGCAAATCACAAGTTAGAACAGCAGGTATAATTCATGGCAAATAGGTTGCAGAAAACAGCAACTCATCGTAAACTGTGAAAGTACATATAATCCATTAGAAATTTGTTACATTAACAGCAACTCATCATACATGGTGAGATTAAATATAATCCATCAGAAATTGGTTGCATTAACAGCAACTCGTCATGCATGGTGAGAGTAAATATAATCCATCAGAAATTGGTTGCATTAACAGCTACTAATCATACATGTTGAGAGTAAATATATTCCATCAGAAATTGGTTGCATACACAGCAACTCATCATACACTGTAATAACAGGAAAAATCCACCAGAAAAAGGGTTGCATAAACAGCAACTCATTGTACATTGCATTAGCAAATATCCTCCATAGGAATATGAATCATATCAAATCTCTGTCATCCAAAACCACTCTGGACACACTAGCTGTACTATATCCGTACGGAAGCCGTGTTTCTTTTCTACGTGAAAGTCGGACAGGAAACGATTATGTCACTCGTGTCTGTGAAAAATGTGTCTGACAGACGAGTAATCTTGTTATCTGTCGCTTGAGTACACACAACCCTTTCTTTACCGCCTTGGCAACAGACCCACCCTTTGCCTTATCAGTGATTTAGTAAATACACTGGGCGATTTTCGTGTTATCTGTCGCGGCCAAGATTTGGTACGTGAAAATTTTCGCAACATGCTTGTCGTTTCAATATTGCATCACCTGTCTACTCAATCAGCAGGGATGGTCAGGTAAACAGACAAGACGAAATATTACTGAAAGGGGTGAAAGAATGAAAATACAAAATATCTGCTACAAACGAGCAGGAAGAAATGTCTTCTTCTTCTTTTCTTCTTTGATCCTTAGGCACTGACCGTCAAAGCAGTCAGTGGAAATGACGCCTGGTGGCGTCTTGTAGGGCAGCAACAAATTGTTTCCACTTTGCTCGGTCGGTGGCCATCCTTCGTACAGTGCCCCAACTCTAGTTCATTTTTTGCATCTCTGTCTCCACAGTCCTCCACAAAGTTGTTTTTGGTCGGCCTCTCTTCTGTTTTCCTTCAGGGGTCCATAGCTTAGCTGTTCTTGTGATGGCATCGGGGTCTCTTCAGAGGACATGGCCAATAAAACTCCAGCGTATGCCAGCTATGATGGTGTGCATGTCCTCTTGCATGCTCCGAGTAAGCAGATCTTAGTTCGTGATGGTATTCGGCCAACAGATTCGGTGAATTTTTCTTAGGAATGTTGTGAGGAAAGAGGAATATTTCGACATGCCCTTCTCTGTCACTCTCCAGCATTCCGCGCCATAGAGAAGCACATAAAGCACACAGCTCTGATATAATCTTAATTTTGTGCTTGTGCTGTACTGAGAGGACTTCCAGATGTTGTTAAGAATAAACAAGGCAGAGCTTGTTTTGTTCATTCTATTGTTAATGTCTTTGCTTGCTCCGCCGTCTGGTGTTACTATGCATCTTAGGTATGTGAAGGTGTCTGTCTGTTCCAGTTGTTGATTCCTTACTGTTATGGGCTCGGGGTTGCTCACATTGAGTGTCATGATCTCTGTCTTCTTCAGGTTGATGTTCAGGCCTACCTGCTGACTATGCTTATTAAGTCTATCCGTTTTTCCTGGATATGTTGATGTGAATGTATTAGTAGTGCAATGATATCTGCATATTCCAGACCTACCAATGTAGAAAACGTAGTCCATCTTATTCCTCTTGGACTGCCCCCGGTTGTCTGGCGCATCACCCAGTCTATGACTGTTAAAAATAGAGTGGTTGATAATTGGCATCCCTGCCGTACTCCTGTATGCACCTCAAAGGTTAGGTTGCTCTGCTCAACGCTACACGTAAAGTTGGCATAGAGGCTTTGAATGATTGACACTATGCACCTTGGAATTCCATAAGCCCTCGGTATTTTCCATAGACTGTCCCTATGTATACTGTCAAAAGCCTTTTTCAAAATCAACGAAATTTATGTACAGCTGTCTCTGCCATTCTGAGCACTGTTCTATAATGTTCCTGAGTGTAAATATATGATCTGCACATGTTCTGTTCTTTCTGAATCCTGCTCTTGTTCTTTCCTAAGTTTGTGGTCTACTTCTTTTGAGATTCTCTATTTAATTTTCCTGCCCAATATTTTGCTGGGAACTGAGAGAAGAGTGATTCCTCTCCAATTATTGCAGACAGACTCTGAGCTAGCTGCAGAACTACTAGAACCACTATTTGTACGTCTGGAAAACAGGAAGAAATGTGCCGACCCGGAAATTCCAGGTAATCAGTATTTACAACAATTGAACTGATTACTGCTGAAGTGAAAGAAAGATCGAGAAGAGGTCGTCCCAAAATCCATCTCGTTACACGGTGACAGCACACATCCCCGCCTGACACTCTTTTTTTGCGAAACGTTCCTATTTGGCTGCTAATTCTTACAGCTGTTGTTTGTTGCCAGTACATGTTTTTTATTATCCTCAAGTCTTTTTCATCAATGATGATGTTTCTAACATTTTGATAATTCCCTGATGTTTCACTGTGCCAAATGCTTTAGTGTAATCTACAACGCAAAAGTACTGATTTGTCATTACCTCTATGGCTCTGTCTATTAGCGTTCTTATAATATACTACTCGTCAAAAGTCAAGGGCCACCCTATTATTTTCAATACACTTTTATATAAGTGCATAGAATGATTAAATGAAGGAAGTTTTTAGTAAAAATGGGTGCAATATCTTCCTCTGACAGTCCTCTATGCACGTTAAGCATAAAAACAACTCACCGACAACCATGGTGATCACGTGCAATTTGGTTTGCTGACCATAAATTCACATTTTTAATCTGTTTTTTCAAACTTCCATACAACCAAACAGGTGAAGTAATCGTGCTGATTGACATTCCACGTGCAATGGCGAATTGTCGTGAACAGAGTTCACTCTTAATATGTTTTACAATCAGCAGACTTAGGGTAGTTTCATCACTTGCAAAAACCATGCCACCGAGAAGAAGTCTTGACACCTTACAAAGAATGAGGGCTATAGCGGGAGTTGAAAGTGGTTTATCTGTCCGTGAGGTTGCTAGACGGCTTGCAGTGTCACACTCTACTATCCAAAGAATTTTGGAGAGATTTCAGGCCACAGAAAGTGTGGAGGATCGCCCCCGGCCAGGTCGCCCTAGATGCACCAATAGACATGATGACCGGTACCTCTTGTTGTCAGCCCTGCGCCATCGAACAGTGACTTGTTCCACTCTAAGATGTCAGCTGAGACAAAAAGTAAACGTTAATGTCAGTCAAAGCACCATTTGCAGACGTGTACATGAATTTGGACTGGCTGCTCGACGTCCTGCAGTCATAATCCCTCTTACTCCTGCTCATCGCAGAGCCCGTGTTGCTTGGTGCCGCGAGCACATCCGATGGACAAGGCAATAATGGAGTCAAGTTCTCTTCACTGATGAATCTCGCTTCACTGTGTCATTCAATGATGGCAGGATTCGAGTATGAAGACGACCAGGAAAGCGATTTACTGATGACACAATTCGAGAGGTGGATCGTAATGGTAGGGGTTCTGTCATGGTCTAGGAAGGCTTCTACAGACACGACAGGACCCCACTCTACATCATCCAAGGCAACTTGACCGGCCCAAGATAACAGAACGCAATCTTGAGACCAATTGTTCAGCCTGCTCTGAAGGCCATAGCTGGTAATGCCATCCTCGAAGATGATAACGCTCGATACCATCGAGCTCGTGTGGTGAATGAGTTTATTCAGCAACATAGGGTCATCAGTATGGCGTGGCCAGCTTGTTCACCTGACTTTTCTCCGATTGAGCACCTCTGGGATGTCCTTGGTCGAAGATTGTCAACAAATCACCCCTTGCCAATGGATGTTGCACAGCTGACTGTATTTCTGCTTCAGGAATGGCAAGCTGTTCCACAGGATACTCTTCGGACCCTTGTGGACTTGATGCGTCTACGCTGTCTTGAATACCTTGCTGCAAACGGTGGTCATACGCGATTTTGAAATGTCTATTTGTTCAATATCTATTGTGTAACTTTTGAAAAGGTGGGTGACGCACTTCACAGCTTCATTGCGTTTGAATGTGTGTTTCCATTTCTTTACGTGACACGTCAATTTGGTATTCAATAAATGCCGTTTTGACTGATACCAATTACGTTTATATCAGATTTGTTTTATGGTTTCAACCAAGGTTTTTCTAAGTGGCCCTTGACTTTTGACGAGTAGTATATATATGTAGCTCTGTTTGTGCCTTTACCTTCTACAAATCCACACTGTTCATCACTGACTCCTGGTTTAATTTTTATTTCTCACTCTTCTCATGATAATTCGTAATACTGTTTTGGTCACATGACTCATAAGACTAATGGTGCGATGTTCTTCACATTCCATGGCTCCAGGTTTCTGTGACGAAGCTATGAATATGGATTTTAGCAGATAAGCAGGTATTTGACCACTGTTGTACGAGTTGTCATTTAAGGGTTCTTTTAATCACTTATTTTCCAAATTCTCCAAACGCTTCCATTTCCTCTACTGTTATATTATCTAGTTCAGGCGCTTTGTCTTTCTTCACGTGGTGCATGGCATCCTTTACCTCTGCCACAAGTAGTGAAGGTCCTTTACAACTGTCCTGGTCGTTCAAATCTGGTGTTTCATCATCATACAGTTACTTAATGTATTCTGTCCACCTTTCAATCATGTTATCATGACCCATTAACAATGTCCCTTCTTTTGATTTTAAATAGCCAGTGAATGTTTGTGTCTTTCTGCCTGTTAACTCATTTATTTGCTTGCACATAGATCTTGTGTCTTTTTGGTTCTGCACCTTAAGCTCTCTGCACTTCTGTCTTAGTCATGCTTCTTTTGCTGTTTGACATTTGCTTACTATATCCTTATTCGGTCGCTCATATTCTTCGTTGTCTTGCTTCTTCTTCTTTCTTGCATCCATCAGTTTTATGGTGTGACAATCAGCGAGATGGAGGCGCCTTAACCTCTTCCCTCCCTACTGCCTTGTGGGTTTGATTTTTTGTTTTGTTTTTGTCAAAGGCTAACGGAGAAAGCCTACACAAAACCGATGGCAAGCAACGGGAGACTACCGTTGTATTATCCCTTGTACAAATCATGAATCAAAATAACTTCCTAGTAGAAGACAGCGACCTTAAGGAGGATTCACCTCGTCTGGTAGGGAGCATCACGTGCTACAGGTGATACCCCATCGTCATCGAGTTACTGTTAACAAAATTAGAATTAAAGATAACTTAACCATAGGAATTTGGAATGCCAGGACATTAATGCAGACTGGAAAATTAGATAACATCAAGATGGAAATCGAAAGAATGATTGTAGATGTATTAGGGCTATGTGACATGAGATATACCGGAAAAGGTGAAGTGTATTCTGACAATTACAAATTATTTTTTTCCGGAGGAAATAAACAATAAACAGGAGTAAGCATACTATTAGATGCAGAAAGTGCAAGAACAGTAAAATGATTAATATCAGATAGAGTCCTGTTAGTTAAACTGAGTTTCAGACCAACTGATATCGATTTAAATATATGCCCCCAATACAGATAGTACAGAAGATGAAATAGACACATTGTACAATGAGCTCCATATGGCAACTGCTTACTATAAATTTCATGAGACAACTGCTATACTTAGAGACTTCAATGCAAAGGTTGGAAATGAAAACAGTGATGATGTGACTAGTGGGTATGGCAGAGAGAAAGAAATGAGTGAGGTGACAGACTGATAGAGTGGGCAAGAACACATGATATGACATGCAGCCCCCCCCCCCCCCCCTTTCCAGAATGGAGTCAATTGGACAAGACAAGGCACTCGGTGAGTAAAATGCATTTAATTTTTATTAACAAGAAATTTAATTACTAGCAAAATTTCTAACAGACCAGTCTCAAAATTGGCATCTGTTAAGTCATGTTTTATTAAGTTGAGTTAACTGTAGAAGATTTGTATGTACGGGTTGGATTGTTGTATACACGCTTGTAAGCATGCTTTAGTGATGAGATGATTTTTTAGTTGAGGGCTGTTGCTCGGTAATTTTTGTACACAGCTCAACTGAGTGGCTGTTAGTTTGTTTAAAAAATAGGACAAGGAAACTGTCCGAATGTTCTATGAAAGACGGTAGAATTCAGCTCACATCGTAAGCTGCAAGTTCGCGCTTCGAAGAATTTGTACTGAGCTGTGTTTTGCAGCTGAATTTTCGTGACAGTACGTTTGCTGGCAGAGCTGGGGAATGGTTGAGATTCATTCCGCTAGTGTGTACCAGAATATATTATGTTTAATATTGATTCTCAGCCTGGATATTATGGCTTATTCATATACTGTCAATACAAGTAGAGATTGATATATATTATGTTTGATATTGATTCTCAGCCTGGATATTATGGCTTATTCATATACTGTCAATACAAGTAGAGATTGAGATATATTACGTCCATATTGATTCTAACCCTTGGATATTATGGCTTACCAATATTCCAGGATATAATTTTGTGAAAAGGAATATTTGATAATTCCAAAATATGGAGAGTTGCTGATATGAATATTTATTCTCATGGATATGTTATAACTGATGCCGTATGCGGATATGGTGAACTGTTAATGCTTTATGATTTGTCGTGAACTGTAAATTGATGTGAAGTGTCGTCCTATGTTACCATGATGTTTACGTGACTGTGGCGTAATAAACTATTTAAACGTTACCAGTCGTTTCAACGTTCCCTGACTATTATGTTTACTGTGGTGTGTGATTGCAGTACATCTAGGTATGCCAGAACTCCTTAACATTTGCATATTTTGACTTTCTACACATTCACACACACGTCGGCCATATGTAAGCCCGACCACAAGCTGCTTGCCTTCATCAGCAAAGGATATTAACATTGTCGTTCCACGCAACTCACGTAGTGGTAACAGAAGTGGTGAGCCAGTTACATGGGGTATTATACCATCTAGCAGAAGTTCAACTGAATTTACAGTGTTGACAGTGCTGACTTTTATGCACAAGTTATTCAAGTCAAGAGTTGCAGTGTTCTAGTCCTTCTTCTCGTGCGTCAACTTAAGATTTCAGCACCCGATGTCAGGAATTACGTTCGAAAGCCGCTATCATTTTGGTGTTCCAATACCGATCACCATTGCATTTCTTCGGACTGTGGGATACTTCATGTACATCATTGTTGCTGTTACGGAGGCCGGAATTGTTTTTCCTTTTGCAAGATAAGTGGTTGTTTATATTGTAAATTGTATCACTGTTCTATGTAATCCAGCCTTCCTCAGAGCTTACACTATTATTCTTTTACGTTTTCTATGTTATATGTTCCATATTTATGCGGGTTTGGTTGGGTGGAGACTTACGTTATGATATATCCCAGTTTACCGAGGGCCTACGTAAGCGTTCTGTAGGGACTTTCTTGCGAATTTCCCGCAGTGGAAATTTCCAGCAAACTTGTTGCTGACGTATTTCAGTCCACTGTGTTTGGTAATTTGTGACACTTATTTTTTAGGTGTGATGAAACGTCCCAGTGAGGTTGTCGTTTTTTTCTCTGTACCTTAGTTTTTTTTTATTAATTTGTTTGTGAGTGTCTTCCTCCTCTTACTATCTTTGATTTATATACAACTTTTTCATTTATACACTGTGCTGTCGTTTGTCTTGTCATCCTATTCGCAGCTGTCATTGCAATCTTTGCAATATTTTTTCTTTATTTCTGCATTCTTACTTTAGTTGATTCCTGCAAACGTGGTCATTTGTGCTGCTTATCTTGTCTTTTTCACTCTGGTTTGTATTGTGTATTTTCTCATGCACTGTCAATATTAAAATGCATAATTTATAGATAATTAACTACATTATTAATACTTTAAGAGAATTGTACAGGCTCATAGGCAAGGACTTGTCACCCACTGAGTTGGGATAAAGTGTGTTTCGCCAGAAATATATTTACATAAGTTATCTATCTCATATAATTGGGTATAATGTCTAGCTTAGATTATTTCATTTACCAAGGGAAAACCCTCGGGATGACTGCTGAGAAATTAGAAGTATTCACACGTGTGGAATATGACAAGGCTCAGAAGGTTGAGGGGTCTACTATAGGTTATTTCATTGAACTCGGGAAATCCTACTGAGGAACTAAGATAATTCGTAAACGTTAAAATGGAGGCTGAAGATAGGAGATTGCAGAAATTAGAGGATGAAGAATTAGCTGAGATGAAGAGAACAGAAACATTAGCTCTTCCTTATGAGAATAAATTAAAACATTCTCAACTGGAGAAGGAGAAAGAGGAGCTAGAAGATGAGGTGAGCTCAATTAAGAACAAGCATCTATGTAAAGAAAAGGCTCTTGTTAGCGAGCTAGAACAAGTCAAAATGGACTATGATAAATTAAAAGTTGAGCCCAGGAACGTGAAAAGTCCTATAATGAAACACTTGTTGGTCTATTGGATGCTAATATTGATCTCGGTTGCCAACTTAAAGAGAAGAATACGGTATTCCCCGAGAAGGTTGATGAGCTTACGAATAGCCATCATAGTGCTACTGAAGCACTTAAACTTGAACTCGTTCAGGAGAGGGCTAAAGCTTTAGAAACCATCCAAACTCTCCAAGAAGAAATTAAGAACCTTAAATTGGAGACTACATCTCAGAAGGAGAAATTGAAAGTAGATCTTAGGGATAGAATTGCTAAAGAAAAGACTCTTACTCCTGAGTTACAAGACTTGAGATTTGATTACAACAGGCTTCAAGTAAAAACCAACGAGAAAATACATAAAGCTCTTGCTAGAGAAAAAACTAGTACAGAAGTAGAAATTACAAAACTTCGTAATAGAGTTGATGGATTATTAGATATTCTCGTAAACAACAAGATGTTGTCTACTGTCATGGTTGACAGTGTTAGGCATAATGTTGATTATCAACACTTCAGGAATGCAAAGAGTCAGCCATATGCACTCAATGCTAACCATGACATTTTTTTTTTTTTTTTTTGCGTACGCCCGCTAATACTCGAGGCGAAATCTCAGGTTATTATTTATGTCTAACCTGACATTGATTTTACGTGAGTATCCCTTTATTTCTTGTACAGAGACAGGTGTCCCTCGCCATTCAGGCAAATACTCGCCGATTTCGGAGGTACCCATTTCAGCTGGGTCGGCTCAGGAGCCGCCAGTCCCTGGTCGACGACACTCCTTCAAATGTCCTCGCCAGGTCTCGAGTTAATCCAGTCCAAATCCCGGTCGACGAAAAATCCTCAAATGCCGTCGCCCGGGTTTGATCCTGTATCACCCGGTCGCCAGAGCGGTGTTGTAACCACTACGCTAGCGCGGCTCCCCACCATGACATTAAACATGGTATAAACAAATCCTTTCGTGGCAAATACAATTTCCAACATAATAACGATACTGATTCTTATAGTAGTGATTCTTGGCGTCAGGCCAACAAAAGTATTCCTATTGTAACAATCAGTCCTTTAGATCACGGTAAAAACTTTGATAAATGTCATGTTAAGGCTCCACAGACAAACCGTGCATCGACTTTTCAAAATTCTGATAAATTCGTAACAGGGGACAAAACACTTAGTACTCGTTCCCAAAATGAGACCCATTAATTGCGAAACAATAAATATTCTATCATTCCTGTTACTCATCATACTCAGCACAGACAGTATGATGCAGCTGTTAAACGCATTGCCACGGGCAAAAATAAAAACAATTTTGCTAGGAGAGATAATCGTGATTTTTGACAGTACCAAGGGCGTCCATCACGTAATAATTTTCTTTCTTCAAGGAACTGGAGACAATTTAACGGTCCTCAACATTTTTTTGGTCCCAACAATTATGGAAATTTTGGAAGGGGTAACTACAATAGAGATTCTCAACCCTACAATAATTTTTCTCGAAGACAACAAAATCCATCGAATAGATATTTTGACCAAAGGGGAAATAGTAATCGCGACAATGCTAACTGGGGTTCGGATCAGAACAATAGTTTCAATAGAGCAAATATCAATGCTCCAAATAGAGATAATAGTCACGATAGATCGCGATATGACGGTAGATCTCCAAATAATAGATCGTACCGCCATGCTAACTCTGCTCAACAAGAGCCCCAGGTTATTAATAATCAAGGTAACAATAATGTTAGTGTCTCTAATGCTACTCCTTGCGCTGCTTTCGACTTTGAGAGAGCATCTCTGTGCCCGGAATGCACAACTTTGTTTCAACCTACAGCGGTGACTACCTTGAGTTGTGGTCATCCTTTACCTACTCATTCTCTACCTAGTCTACCGACTATTATGGCCTTGTCTGCACATGATGGATCAGGGTCTCTTACCCTACATAAAGGATTTGTAAATAATAATCCAGTCTCAGTTCTCCTTGATTCTGGATGCACAACTGTTGGGATTAGACAGTCTCTAGTTCATCCATCTTGCGCAACAGGTAATATAGTGAAATGTGTGACATTCGGTGGGACAGTTGAGACTTTTCCGACTGCCACAGTCCACATTGCCACACCATTTTTTACTGGTTATATACACGCATGTATGCTCAGAGCACCTATCGCCGACCTTACTGTCAGACAGATACATGGTATAAAGGTGTGTACACCAGAACAAATTGCTGCTTGGGAACAGCAACAGCACCTTACTGATACACACTTCACAACTATGCCAAATTATTGTCACCAGGTAGATTCTGCAAACGTCATTCATTCTGCTAATTTTGTGCAATCTTGCAGTATTGATGACACAATTGTTCATCATGCTAATTTTGGTGCTTCCTTTAACCCAGTTCGACATACCTCAGTACGTCGTCACTCTAACTTTGACCCTTCTTTAACTACTATTATAGAAGGAGATCCTTCAGTTTTAACTAACACACACACTAACTTTATAGCTACGACTGAATCTACATCCAGTCACGTTGATTATTGTGGTGAGATATCCGTAATACACCCCGCCCTAATAAAGAAATACTACAGCGTTTGAACGTTTTCTAGGCCATAAAAACAAATCTAGAGCAAACATATTTAACTAACGATTTGAAATGTTGTCACTACGCCATGTAAATTTACCACCCAGCCCGACATCCGTACCCTACCCCTCTTCTTAGTGTTTATGAACGAACGTCGAGAAAATTGGAAAATATTTGAATATTTCCACTATTACGTTAGAAAACTGCAACTAAATTCTAGGTTTGATCTTGGTTTGAAGGCCAATACTACTAGATTTGAAAATAAACAGAAAATCTATTAATAACTACAGCCTTAGTGACGGTTACTAGGGCCATCGCAAAATGCACTAACACAAACGCGTGGCTAAGATTTGAATCTTTGGTCAGCAAGCGGGCAAGTCCCGCCCTCAAACACCCACTTTTTCTATACCCGTACCAATTTCTAGGAACGAATGCTAGACATTTGGCGAAAACAAATATTGTCGCCTCGACTTGTAGGGAAAAGGGGGGAGACAGGGTGGATGAAGATTCAAATCAGAGTTTATCGGTGTGTTTGGTAAACTTAAATAATGGCGTTTCTTGTAAAAATAAAAGGGATATATTGCAGGTAGCGCAAATATTAATAAATAAACTACTCTAAAACAATTCCCTTATATAAATTATCTTGTCTTAGCGAAGTATTTAGTTATAGTGAGTTTGGGGTAAAGACAATTAATCACAAGATAATTACCTAGATGAAAACGAAGATAAATCATTAAAAGAAATCCAGATATAAAGATAGAGGACAGTTGTCTGTTTAATAATCACTTTCCATTTTGAAAATTGGCCCATTAATGACGAAGATATTGTAGAAAATAAATTTGGACAGACAGACTTACGCGCTGATAACTGCTAAATTTTGAAAGGCGTCGAGAAAGTTACATTTTATAAACGCAGTTTTGATTGGTTAACTGTAGTTTGAGAAGGGGATAACATTAGCAAATCTGCCGGCCTCAGCGCCATTTGCCCAAAACTGTTAACACAGCCAGCTTGAGAGCAGTAGCAAAGCGTTCATGTTGAATGCATTTTGCCATCTGGGGCGATAGCGGTCTGAACTATGCCGATTAACCGCCAGTCAAGCTTGTGATTTTGTGTTTTATTCTGTTATCTGCGGTATGATAAATAACCTTATTGATATATTTATTTGTATGTAGAGGCAGACCCAGATAGGGCGTCCAAACTTTTGTGTTGTACGACATTGCAACATGGAAGTGAAAACGACAACCCCAGTAAAGGGAATGCCTAAGCAGAATAAGAGAGAAAGAAAATTAAAGTGTATTTTGAATATTGTCACAATAATATTACGACTGTAAGTTCATAAGCCACTAGAGGTCTTCTGCAGTGCCTTAGTGTTTACACAGAGACATGAAAACTTACATCGAATGATGAACCAAAAGTTGTCACAGGTTAATAGAAGAAGAGTGTACCCCAGCTGATGATATT
The DNA here is from genome assembly GCA_024509875.1 of Oreohelix idahoensis. NCBI lineage: Eukaryota > Metazoa > Mollusca > Gastropoda > Stylommatophora > Oreohelicidae > Oreohelix > Oreohelix idahoensis. The sequence goes on along the minus strand of JAMPIV010022771.1, from coordinate 84,660 downwards.
GAAGATAACAAAGATTGAAGTGCCAGTGGTGTTGTAGCCATATGCGGAGAAGAATGTAAACACTGGTAAACACTGTCACACAAACTAAGGTGGATGAAATGGGTTGTCGTGAAGAGCTGACTCTCTTTGTTTTGAATGTATCATGTTTAACTTGTGGAATGATAGTATAAATATGATGTAAAGAAGGGCCATAACCTTCTCTTTCAGGGTTATTTGGTACACTTACCAAGTACCAGAACTCCTGGCAAAGCAGAACCAGTGTGCGAGGTGAAAGCTGTTTACACTACTGCCAGCTCCCTGCCACATCTACTTCCAGGAAGGGTGAAAGAACTGTCTTTGTATTGAGAATCTTCAAGCCGTCATTTTCAGTAGGCTCCAAGTTAAGTCCAGTTTTTCTGGCACTCGAGGACACATCCATAAATCTGATTCCACTTAATATCAAAAGTTGTAGAAAAGAAATAAAGAGGGGATGATGAGAAAACCCAACCCTCCATCTAGTAACCAGTGTTAATATTAGTCAGTGGGGATGCAAACACCTTATTAAATTTAGAATTACTTTGTATGGACAAATTGTCTACTTTATTTATTTGAATTAATGTACAAACACAAATTTCTTTTGAATTGATAGTCCTGATCCAGAACATTTAGGATCAATGCGATTAAATTGTAATATAGTATTATTACCAAAATTTCCAACAGAGTCTTACTCATTTTGATATTATTGAGTTTTAGTTGTGTTTGTTGAATTACAGCATCACTACACTTGCATTACCCTAGACACGTAATCAATTATAATAATAATAGCCCCTTCAGTCATAACTGACTATGGGAATGCGCCCCTGAGGTGGCAGCCCTCAGCTGCTTATTTTCGACGTTTTCTCCCCTCCTCTGCTTGTTGTGAGAGCCTCTCTTCGCCCAATCTGAGTTGGCGCCGTAAATAGCATCGCCACTTAGTGCGATCGGCAGCTTCATCCTTCCATGTTGCTGGATCCATGCCCAGTGCCCTCATATCTCTCTTGCACACATCTTTGAACCTCAGCTGTGGTCGCCCAACTGTTCTCCTGCCATCTGCTAATTGTCCGTTGCAGATATTTTTAGGGATGCGACCATCTTCCATGCGGCGAAAATGGCCAAGCCAGCAAAGTCTGCGCTGTCTAAACAGTGTATACATACTTTGAAGGCCAGCACGTGACAACACCTTGACATTAGTCACTTTATCTTTCCACGAGATGCCGAGGATGCGGCGTAGACACCGTAAATGGAAGGTATTGAGCCTTCTTTCTTGCTTAGCATAGGTCGTCCAGGTCTCGCTGCCATATAGGAGTGTGCTGGTGACGCAGGCATTATATACCGCAGCTTTGGTCTTCATTGTGAGTTTAGAGTTTCCCCAAACACGCGATGTGAGTCGGCCAAAGGTAGCTGCAGCTTTGCCAATGCGGCTGTCGATTTCTGTATCCAGTGAGAGTTTGTCATTGATGGTAGACCCTAGGTATGTGAAGTGATACACCACTGCCAATTCATAGTTATCGATAGTGATAACTGGTGCAGCACCCGCATCCTGGCTCAGCACATTCGTTTTCTTTAGACTTATTGTGAGGCCAAAGTCCTTGCATGCTTTAGTGAAGCGATTCATCAAGTTCTGAAGCTCCTGTTGGCTTTGAGTGACGACTGCAGCATCATCAGTTTAAGAGTTAGGGAAGGCTATTAACTTGGCGATAGCCAAAATGCTCTCCCTTTGCTAAGCTCACACTCTACTGCTCCCAAAAAACATTTTGTGATTGCTAAAAAATCACACGTACCAGCGGTTTTCTGTTTTTATATTTTTTTCCAAAATTATTTTATACAAGATCTCCAACAAGGATTGTCATGAAAATCTAACTGTATGAAGTCTAAGATACTGTGGAAAAAACTAATTTCTAGTTTGTATGGGCAGCGCCCAGTAAAAGAACGTTGTCTAGGGGATAATTATTTAATATTCCTTAACTCACGAAACAAAACTGCACAGCACACTCAATCTAGACTAACATTAAGATTCAATATCAGACGTTAGTCAATTATCCAGACTCAGATTTAGATCAAAATTCTCGAGACGAGCCAACATTCTGTTGTGCTTGCTCCAGATCTAGATAAAATCCCTCAAACGAGCGACCATTCTGTGGTGCTTGTTCCAGATTTTAGATCAATCGTACGGACGAGCAGACATCCTGTCGTACATTTGCATAAAGATAGGTCAGAAGATATTTAGGGTCCCGTCTGAGCAGAGGTGATAGTGGTGAAATATGTGAGAGTAAAAGTGTAAAAAATAGATTTTCACGAGGAAATAGTGTAAGAGGAAGATCAGTCTCTGGAGTTAGTAGTTTCTCTAGTCCAGCCTTTCTATACGACTATATTTAAATCTCAGATGAACTTTCTCTCCCTATATGAAATATAAGTTACACTACACACGCCCAAGCACACACAATTATGTGACAACAATACGCACAAACGTGAAAAACTATGGATAAGTGGGTATGGGTCTGACCGAAACACTAAGTTAAGTTTTGTTTAGTTTATTATCACTAAAACGTTACGACATCAAACATATATATCAAATATAATCATGTTTCCATGCATGGGAAAATAACCCGATAAGTGCCCTACCCCCTGTTGAGAAAAAGATCCCAAAAGAAGTTAATAACCCAAAGGTCAAAGATTAACACTAGGGTATATAGAATAAACAGTAAAGAAAAGAACAAAGTTCCTACTAAGCTATCCAGTAAATACTCAGGTTAGCATAATAAAAAAAAATAAGTGAGTACAATGATTGTAGCAAAGGAAAATATATTTTCTCTCTCTCTCTCTCTCTCTCTCTCTCTCTCTCTCTCTCTCTCTCTGTCACTCAATCTGTCATCTGTGGCCAAAAACAATCTTGCTTACCTAATAACTGGTGCAGGTATCCCTTAAAAATTACAATAATATGTACCTACAGTGCCAGGTGGGTTGCCCAAATATGGCCCCATACCAGCCGTGGTATCAAATAATAATTTGACGGTAGTCGCCAAAGTTGGTGGGTTAATTTTTCCTGGATGAGCCCTGTATCACCGCATATAGTTATTGAAGCAAAACGTTCTCGGGGGCGTTCACAGTTGTAACAAAAGAGAAAAATAGTTCCTGTATTGCCTAGCCTCTGGGTGCTAATACAACAGTTACGTTATAAAAAAACTGATGATGATAAATCCTATCGGCTTTTCTCTGGGGTGAGTGCCGATTATGAAACAGTGTATACTCCTGGATAAAATTCACTTGGGTAAACGACTGTCGGAAGTCGTGAAAAATGTTATGTATATTGCCACAGCCGGCTGATAAAATTGAATGGAAAACAACTGGATATATCTGTATGTCTCGTTACTCAAATTTACAGTTAAAAAATGTTAGTGTCTCGTCCTGGCAATTCCTGTTCACATCGGTACAGGGACAAACGCCAATGAAAATGACAACTATTATTCCTTCTGTAACTGAGAAAAAGACCACAATAGAAAACCGCTAGCAGCTGGGTTTTGACCAAGCACAGAGAAATCAGAATAATCCCCACGAAGCTATTAACGGACTATTTCACATAGGTTCTAGCACACGCATTTAGAGAGACTTAATAATCTGACTAGGAGAGAAGGCAGTATATATATATATTGATTTAGGGTAATATCTGAAAAGTCCCCTAAAAATATCGGACATCAAAGGTGATCGGGACGTGTTATTATCGCCCTTGAATTGATCAAACAAACAAACCGTTTATATATACGCGCATCTGTCTACTTGCCGTTAACTGGCAAATCAGCTCGCGTGAGAAACTCAGGTAAGCGATCGTGATTCGCTTCCCTGGTAGGACTGCCGAGTGCGAAAATTGGTAAACACTCATCAGCGCATGTAAACGGGAAAGATAGGCGTTGCTTCAAAAGTGAGTAAACAGAAAGAGAATTGCGTGGCCTAGCCTTCGCAAAACATAAACGTTAACTGAGGCAGCAAAGGTGGTCTGATTTCTGAGGCTATATTTACATTTCTACGTCACAACCCCAAACCATTCTGTGACACTGCGCACCTGGTCGCTACTTGGCCTCCAAACCCAGATTCTCTTCTTCGATAGTTCGGGTATCCATCATCTCCTGTAATAGTATCTTGGTAATAACATTTCGGATACTTCTTGATGCATTTATGGGAATCCATGAATAGAGAATTCGGATTCAAATGTCCACAAGGCCCATGTATCATATTATTAATGACAATATCATATAATTTTGGGTCAAAACTCTTGATTGGAAGTTCGGCACAAATCACAGAATCTATTTCTTCAGGTCGAATTTTTGTTCTCAAGGCAAAGCAGTAAATGTCTATGAGGGAGTCCACGCTTTTGCCACTTCACTGTATGCATGAAATGTTGAACTGTACAGAAAATGTTACCTTTCGTGGTCAGATTCTCTATGTTCAGGTGAAATACTCTGCTAATTATGATGTGTTGTGTTAGTGTCATGAGAATGAGAATGACCTCAGCCGATGATGCACTTTTTTGGGGGTACAAAATTGGCTGAGCGTACTTTCACGATGTACTGTCACAGCAAGGTGATGACGCCGTTTGGTTGGTCCTAGGTTATATTTCCAGTAAGCCTATCACTTCTATTTTCTGGTCTGTTGTCTGATGGCATCCTTTATGTCCAACGAGTACTTGTTTATTACCTTTGTTTATTTATGTATGTTCTAATTATGTCGAATATATCTTGTGGAACCGCATTTTCATACAATGCACTTGTTATTTCGTTCGACTCGGGGTTGCAGGTAAATGTTACCGTATAAACAAATCTGGTCTACCAAAGCGTTTAACATATGTCATTGCGTCTAGCGTACGTTCGTGTAAATATCTGGCACTTCCAGTAAAAGAAGACGGAAGTATAATCAACTGTCCCTGTTCTAACATGTTTTCATCGTCTCGCAAGGCTTCCTGCAAGTTGATATCATTTATTTTCAGCTCTCAATTAACGTTGGTTTGATCGTATATATGTTAAACCCAGAACTGATTGAAAGCGTGAAATATTTTTTAGTACAGTACATCTTTAGCGGTTACGACGATATTCAACAGCAAACTGAACGTTATAAATTTCACCGAAAATGAAAACATAACAATTCTTATTGTGACTTATCTATTGATCTGGGATATATATCCCCTTTCGGACTATTTTGTAGAACTATTTAACCCTAAAAGTCACCATACATTGTTTCAATATATCTCTTATAGTTTAGCAGCCGTACCGAATTTTAATGTGCCGCACGCAAGATATTTTTCCAACTTGTGCAACATGCAAGGTATTTATTCACTGCTCAGCCACCGGATGTATCGGGATGATATATAGCTTAAAATCATCACAGAGAAATGTCCAATACGTTGGAGAAAACCACATCAAAATCGGTTTAGCCGTTCGCGAGTTTAAAGTTAACACATTTCAGACAGACGTTGCCTCTGATATGTGTAGACATGGAGCGTATTCTATCTGCTGGACGTCCTGATGACGGTACTATTTCTACTTAAGTCATATAATTACTTACATTCCATTTCACCGTCATCGGATCTTTGAAGTTTAAATTTGTCTGGATGAGTTGTCTATGAAGCAACATAGAAACACTTCCAAAATAATGTGGAACAGAAGTGAATGAGAACCAACGGGAAGAAATTTGACTAATTCGCTCTTTTATTACGAACATTTTATTATTATTTGTAATTTAATTTAATTTTTTTATTCATTTTTTTTTAATTTTTACGATTATATATTATTATTATATATTATTGTTATTATTTTTTTTTTACAAATGTACGGACTTCTTATAAAACCTTGCCCTGGCAGTTTTCATCTATTTTAAGATTGTTTGTTTCGTTCTTGGTGTAAGCGCTACATAAAGTTAACCATGAGCAATGACTGGTTTTGTTAGGCATACACCTAGATGATAAAATAATTATTCTTGTCCTTTCTTGATTGTCATTTTTTTAAAAAAATAAAGCTTTGCCTCGTTTTGGCGAGGCGCGTTCGTTCAACATAGTCGGTTATATTAGGGCGCATGTCCAAATATAAAAGACCCTTATGTCTGAGACAATAATTGCCCCATTGATCGAAAACTGACGACGTCTTAGGAAGGCTGACATTACTTAGGTAAAAAGGTCAAGGATCCCGTTACACGCCCATTGATGCATATTGGGAATCCGGTGTTAGGCCCATATTTTCTTGATCATCGGCACCATAGGGGTGATGTGGTCAGCATCATGCCAGCCGCCTTTACCTTCCCAGAAGTTGTTCTGGTACCCCATTCATGAGGCTGGATCGACCCCGGAGCTGTTTGTGGTCTAAAAAATCCCACCTCAACATGGGATCGAACCCTGGACCACTAAGCTAGGAAGCCAATGCACTAACCACTGCGTTACCGCGGCTCCCTGACATAATGCGCGTGGAATGACAAATGCGTCATCAATGTATTACTTACTGCTTGTGATGATTTTTGCTTTGAAGAAGTTGTTTAGAAAGACGTTTACAGCTAATAGTGTGCCGCTCAAGAGACCTATATCGCATCTAGGTTTCTGATGAATGCACCGTATTTGATGTATACATGACCCAAGTGAGCCCGCCTCTTAGAATGTAAAGGAATTAAGGACGCAAACATTTGTCCGTAGCGATCTTCCTCTGATCATGAGATCCTCCTGCCAGCTCCCCCAGTTTAAGAATCTGCACAAAGCTTCTTATAATACTAATTTATATGTATGAGTGTGTGTGATTTCTGTGTATGTGTGTATACACATAATGAAAACAGATCAGCATTATCGTCATTGTGTTCACTTTATCTTCTATGGGGCAATACGTGGCTTATGAGGACTCTCCCGAAGATGCACCAAAAAAGATGGTAAGGCATGCACTCTATTGTAACGCGTGTTGTATTTAGGTTGCAATGGGCCACTTGTCCTTAAAAAAAATTAGGAGATTTAAAATATCTGTACCGTATGTGTCACAAAGTCACCATTATTTTGTGAACGTACAAAGTCAATACTCTCTCAAATTATAAATAACAAATGCTTTTTCTGTGTTCAGAGTTTCTGTACAGTTGAACGCATGTTTTGTATTGGCTAATACAAGTAAAACAACTTGAGTAAATAAGAATAGTTTTGTATTGGTTAATACAAGTTAAACAACTTGAGTAAATAATAACTTGGGAAAAAAACCACAATTTTTATTAAAATGTAGACGTGTCAAATTGTTGATAAAATAATCAAGTTTGAAGATTTTCATACTTGCTAGTTCGATATCGTCAATAACATTTGGTACTCGTGTGGTTCTAGGACTGGTGACTATAAGTGTGGTATGTCATGTCACATTTATCTTTAGTTTGTGTGTGTGTGTGTCAGTAGTCTGTGGGTTATACAATGCCTCTATTATCTTGTTAGTGTGTGTTATGTAAAGTCAGAATGTTATTTAGTGTCACATTTATCTTGTGTGTGAGTAGTGACAGTCAGTCGGTATGTAATATCACATTTGTGTGTGTGTGAGTATTGATAGCGTATCTGTTATACAATATCACATTTTTTTTGTGAGTGAGTAGAGACAGTGAGTCTGTTATACAATATCACAATATCTTGTGTGTGAGTCGGGACAATGAGTCTGTGGTGGATTTGATGTTATTAATTGTTGTAGGTATTATTATATTTGTATTAAATGAGATTAGCTATGAAGGTCCCTGAATATACCCAATAATATTGTGAACTTTTCAGGGTACCTTTCCACTACCACCTTTTTATATCATTCAAAATGTATTTATATTAGTATGTTAATTGACTTCGTGTTGTGTCTAGGGTTATGGATGTAGAGTGTAATGTATAATAATCAACAAACATACAAACAAATAGTTTATTATTCACAACAGCACACAGTACTACCACAATAACATACAAACGACACTCTAAAAAGACTATCTTATTTAAGACTGTGGTTGAATTTTGTGTAAATAAGATTTTTACAGTTTTATTATCCTGATTCAAATTTATTTATAATCAGGACAGACAATTTAAAAGTGAAATCACAATAATCAATTACATCAGTCAAATAGCACAATAGATCTTCTGTCCATATATATAAAATTATTAATCGAATATATTTATGTAGTGTTCTCCTACTTTAAGATAATACTGGTAATACTACTAGTTTGTTGTTTTAAATCATGTCCTCTTGGAAATGTTTGTTTCTATTTTGTCACTTGTGGAACTATTAAATATTTGTCTCAGTTTTTCATTGTCATAAGATCGTTCTTTTAAAGTTCTGTAGTTGAGCTTTCAGGTGCCGAACGAGAACTTATCTTGGCCGTAGAATGTAAGATGAACCTTTCTTCTGCTCGCTTGACAATCTGTTCCCTGTTTGCTAGGCAATGGCCACTAGCATGGGCTCTCAGTAAACTGGCAGAGTCTTGAATCAATCAATTTTCAAGCGTTTGGTACCACATTAACGTCAGTACCCAGGACCTCTGAAATGTGAAGGTATGCATCCTTCGTAATATCTAGCATACACTAATAGTCCACAGTTAAGGACATGTACATTACAAACAAACAAAAGGATCATATCCTTATACAAACCGATGCCACCATTTTCTTTTGATGTGACAATGTACACCAGTATTCCTTTCTCTAATAATTACAACGCCACTGCAATTCCAGCTGTAATCTCTTCCATATAATAGGATAGGTGTTATGCTCCTTTATGACAATCATACCTATTCTTGTAGTTTTACACCTCTCTGACAGACTATCACACCATATGGATCAATCTTTAGGCTTTGCCTCATGGTCGCTATAGACCCACTCATGTCCATACATATTTTATTATTTCACATTCAATTTTTATATAAATACAGGTTAATAAATGTCAAGCTTACCACAATGTTCAATGAAATACACACAGAGAAGATGACTGACACAGTTTCGATCTGTTTTATTGCCCAGGCTGTCCAGAAATGTATTTAAAAGTACAGCCTGCTCTCATCAATCACTGTTGAAAATTTTATTAGAAATGGCGTCCCCTTAACGCTTATTCTGACAATATCGATTCAGTTAGCCAATCGCTATTAATTTTACAAGGGTAAACAGTCTTTTCAAAAATATCATTCAAACTTTTCCTACGTTTCTAGGTTATTTATGTTTATTCAAAGGTCAGCCAATAATATTTAGTCTCACTTCAAATGCTACCCAATCGGATTCGCTGTACTATTTTAGCCTATCTGTCACCTACTTTTTTCTCAAAAATATGCGATCCAATCTAAGCAGATATGACTTGACCTGACAGTATCTCTGATCTCTATGTATTGTTTTATGAATATTTAATTAGTTAAGGGACTATTTATATAACTAATATCATATTCTTGGTCAGCAAGTCTTCAGGTACGCGAATATACAATTTTTAAGGGGCTATGTGGCTTAGTTCAAAATTCTATAATTTTTTCCATGTTAGTTGTTGATTTTAACTACCTCCTGTTCAATTCTTTTCTCGTGTACTTTCAAACTAATTACGAGAGCTTAGGTCATTCATAATGAGAGCTTAATATGTTTACATGACGTAGTGTCCACAATTCTAACTTTTTTCATTGTATTTGGGGAAACCCCTAAGGCAAGGCTTGCCAATGTGCTAGTGTTGGCTTTTAGTTTAAAATCAATGCGAAACAAATTAGCATTTCATCTTTCCTAGCCCCTCTTCGTTCCACAATGCATTTTAGGCAAATATTTTCTTAGAACTAGAAAAAGTGGGTGTTTATGTCAAGGACGAATTTGAAAATTGGGTACCGTTTTGTTCGGCTATTCGTAAGCAAACAATAATCTGAAGGCGTAGACAATACCAACCTTTCTAGCAGAAAATTCTTTTCTACTTTCTTAGCTTTGCCTTTATGCCCTATATTGTTATATATTAATTTAGATGTTGTATTTAGAAATCACTACAGAGTCTGTTATACAATATTACAATATCTTGTGTGTGAGTAGTGACAGTGAGTCTGATATACAATATCACATTATGTTGTGTGTGAGTAGTGACAGTGAGTCTGTTATACAATATTACAATATTTTGGTTGTGAGTAGTGACAGTGAGTCTGTTATACAATATGATCCCAATCGGCAGTTCACACAGTGCGGACGTGTTTTTATTTGGCTCTGCAATTTTGACATTTTATTCTAAGTTGTTCACATTTAATATGGATGGTTTATACATCCCTGTGTTGGCGTTTTACCTGGACTTACAATGGAATTGTTTATTTTGTAATTGTGTTAAATTCACTTGTAAATATTGCGTTTTTTTCTTTATGGAATGACGGTAGAAGCGTTCATCGTGTGGTTCCACCATTTTTGGATCTATCGAGAATTACTTTAAACGTAGCACTATCTTCAGTTTTGGTAACACATTCCAAAGTGTAACTGTGACTCTGTGGCTAGGGAACAATAGACTATGATAAATCAAAGGGCCGCCTTGCAGCATGTAATGTGATATGGCGAGGGGGGAGAAACGCGTCGTTTCAGCGACGGTAAAACCGCCAAGAGATGGCCGATAACGCCCTTCGACCGTAGCTACAAGTTACTCTCTCAACAAGGGAAAAGCGGTACAAAGAAAATTAAATGCCTGGAACAACCCTCCCCATCTAATCATCAAGCAAACGAACAATGGTCAATGTTGCTCTGTTGAATTCCATAACAGCCAACACTACGAAATTTTCAAACACACTTGCCTAGAGTACTACCGAAACTGTTCTATTGAAACTCGGAGCAATCAACTAGACGCTATTGTTGAGGACAAAATAAGCACCGACCTCCTCACAATACATCTGTACCACACTAAAAATAAAATATTAGTTCAAGGAGCGACAGAGTGTGTAGAGACTTAGTTAGACGTCGAATTTTGTCACCTCCAAAGATCAGCTCTAGATAAGACCATGATTGTAACTGATCTTGCCTCTCCACCAACAATCACAGGAGACAGGCCTGCCAACGTACAATCTCAGCTAACGATTGAAGCCAGTCCTTCCTCCTGTCCCATTCCAATCAGCTCTTCCCCTTTACTGATCATCACTCCAATAATTGTGCAAATTGGAGAGGAACCCAAAGAAAATGTTTCCCGTTCAAATGATGATATTCCAAAACGTACCCTGGATCTAGCATCATCTACCCTTAATACAAATATATCTACAGATAATCTATATCTAAATCACTCGCCCAGTGCACACGTGACATACCCATCATGCACCAAAGACACAGTTACTGGACGGATAATGCCTATCCGTCATCATTTATACTCCCCTCTTAAACAGCTCCTAGCTATTGAGTACACCAAGGAGCAAGACAGCCCCGAAGTGCGAAGCCTAGGAGAGGGAACAGAGAAGCGCTGCTGCCAGGCGATGATTACCGTCCTTGAAAGTTCAGTGAGAAACATCATTGCTGAACTTAAACAAGACATGGACAGCTCACTCAAAAGAGAACTTGACGCATTCAGGTCAAATCTCTCATACAAGAAAACACAAGGCTGATAAGTAGAATAGACCAAATACACGAAGCTTCAGACAGTAAAAACGAGAACGATGGTGTCCAAAACCCTCAAATATCGGGTCATTCAATTACACCACAAATATCACCTGCTCCTTTAACCTATCAACGTCAAACACCTGTTCCCAGAGACAAAATATGCCCACGACATCACAAGCTTGAAAACAGCCAACAGAATATTAAAAACAAAGAACGAAAAGAAACATCACCAAATAAGACTTACACGATTGAGGTAAATATTAGTCATCGTACTGAAAACCTACCAAGACAACCTACACAAGTAGATCCCGAAGCAACAAAAGCAACGGGACATGAAAGAATATCTTCTTCTTCTTCCTCGTTCGTCCTGAAAAGGACGGTGGTTGCGTTGTGTCTGTTTACGCCTAAGCTGTGATATCTGCACCTTTTGGTCGACACATCCGACTTCTGCACGGCATTTTTTAGACCGGGTTTGCCTTCCCATTGCGATCCACACTCGCTCAGCCAGTCTGCACTGCTGCAGACTGTTTCCAGGACAACCACGTGGAGGTGGAGTGCGGTCTTGACCAGCTCTGGTTCGCTGGTCCTGATGCAGGCAGTCAAGCTATGAGTCGCTGACTGCGGTCTCTATTGCTGCGTCTTCTGGTCCCTGAAAGAATATAACAACTGACACAAAAAATCCGCTGAAGACCTCCAGCAAGAAGAGTATCAATGGCACCAACAACGCCGTCGTGCACGACCTCAGCCACAGCACCATCGACACATACCTCACAACACACATCACTTCATCATTGGGGACTCACTGCTAAAAGGTATTCACAGTGACAGAATGTCAACAACGCCAGAGGACATTGTCACAGTAATACCACTACCAGGAGCTGGAACAACCAATGAAATCAGCCAACAATAATGCAAATATTATATGTGAGCAATATTACCAATAATTATTTCACCACCTCAAAATCAATCAATTTCATGTAATAGTAGATAGTAATATACGAGGATGATATATTAGGACCTCCTATATTTATAGGAGCAATAAAAGAACAGAGATACAAACAAGATGACTGAATACAGTGACAAGAGCTAAAGTAAAATAATACTAATGAATAAATAAGGCAGACGTTTATGATTTTAATTATAACAAAGTGAAACAAAAACAAAATAACATATAAAACACTTAACCTGGTGATACTTTAACTCTTCGACTTATTTTCCACCCTGCGCAGTAATTATTTTTTGAAGAATTCTAAACAGTGAAGTGAACTAACTTTTAGTGTAAATTTTATGTTAATATTGTCTGTGTACATGTACATATTATATACCAAACTGTAGGGAAATAGATAGAGAATTGTAATATATAGCGTCTTTGGTAGTATTAACACAAGTACGTTTGGTATAGTTAATACATTTTGTATGTAAAATTGAAAAACACTAAAGAGTTAATTGTAGGATACAAGCTTACCAAAGACGACTTACTGTTGCAGACAAAAGAGATAAAGAGGTTAGGGGAATGTATCATATTTACTTTCAAAGGGGAACAATTTTTTCATGCAACAAATATTGAATTAAATAACATGTTTTCGCAACTTATTTAGTTTTATTAATTTATTTTACAAAATTATATAAGGTATAAAATATTCTCTTATATTTATTAGTACAATTTTTCAATTATTAAACTTTTATTTTTTTCCCATTTACAGAATTAAAAAGACTTAAAATATTATGAGTATGATGCACAAGTTAAAGTAATGAGCACATATGTGCCGTGCCACGTTCAATCAGAATTCTAACGGTAGTTCAAATTGTTCCCAAATGCACACATTAGAAAGTTTCATCGGCGCCAAATAGCGCACTTCAATAAACTTTTAATCACATTTTCTTACTTGGTGGTATCTATTCTACCCTGGTGGCCGGAGTGGCTAAGAGGTTTGGTTGTCAGTACAAGCAATATTTTTTCATGGAATATTTCTAAGAACCACTGGGTTCTAATGATGTCATAACCCCCATGTCCTCCCAGCGAACTCTGGGTCCTCTTGGAGATCTGGATCCATATGTATCGTGGTAGACATTTTTCTTCAATTCTGCAGACGTGGCCAAACCATCGTAACTGGGAATGTTCCACTCGGGTCTGAACAAACTGTATTACAAAAGATCACAGAAAGTGAGTCTCCGACCAGCGCTGTTATAAATACGCACATCATAAATATGACAGAGGAAGAGAAACAGCGGTTACAGAAAAACATATTCGTAATGAAGTTTTAGTTTTTGGATGTACGACAACTTGTTTTAGTACCTTTCGTAATTTACTGGTGGATCCTCCAAACACCAAGAGATGTTTGACTGGCCAGCGACCACATTTATTGCTTCTAAGATACTGTGTTGTTCCAACTTGGATAAGTTGATTCCCGACTTACATGATTTTAGAAAGTAGCCCATATTCATTACGGGGACAGTGCTGCATACAAGTAGATTATTTGTTTCTCTGGAGCTGGAAGAATGGTCTACTTAACTCTACAAACTCCACTCCAGAAAGTCACTTTTAATATCATTAATCGACGTCATAATTAATAGCAAAGACTTACGTACCGGAAAGATGGGATTTTACGTCCATGTAGAGTAGGGGTTCCCAGCCTATCCACATTAGGATACGCAAGGAATCTCACAAGACAGGGATATTCACAAAGAGAAGTAGCTGCTGAATTTTCTATGAATCCAGACGTTTGGGCCACACTGTATATAATCCAAATAAAATATTCCAACAGTAGTAGTGTTAGTGAGAAACAAAGTTGTGGAATGAAGAGCGAAAGACCAGTTCTTCATCTAATCCGAAGCAAGAAAGAAGAAAAATAAATTGGAGTCTGAAAATGATATGGGGTTGTCTCTTTCAGAAACTGTACCAAAAATAAAACTGTTGGTTGACAAGACAAAGAATCAAGTGTATAACTAATTCGTATGAATGTATTCTTATAAACACAAACACGACAATTTCGTATACTAAAAAATGTTGTTATGTACCAAATAATGTTTTCGTAATCTCACATTAATTAACCTGATTGTGACGTTAGTTCTTTTTAGTCGTTCCACTTCTTCTGCCCATCATCACATAGTTAAATAAATTCTCCACTATATGACCTAGAATATAGTCAACATTATGGCATCTTGGACACCCACAAGTTAAATTGTACACAGTACTAATTTTCATAATGAAAGTTTGTAACCAGTGAAACAATCGCGCCACGTTTTTGGGAAAATACGGAAACGGCACATTAAACACTTTGACACGTAGATTCTTCTTCTTCTTCTTTCGTTCGCTTGAAATATATTGTCTATATCTGCAATGTTGTTTCTTGTATAAACTTCACTGTCTTTTGTAGTTCATACAGAGGTCCGTATAGTTGTGCTTCCAGTGTTGTTTCTCTGGGCCAGTGGGTTTGCCTCAATATATCATATTTGGGGCAATCTTGAAGTACGTGCTCCGCAGTCTGGGGTGCCTGTCCACATGTACACATGGCTGAATTGCCAATCTTGAATTTTGTATACATGTGGCTGCGGAGGCGGTTGTGTCCTGTTCTGATGCGCAGAATGACAATTTGTTCTGATCTGTTCATAGCTTGGTAGTCATCCTGTGTTGGTGTTGGTGGCTTTCTGATTGATTTGATCATCTTTTTCTTCTGATGGTACGTAACTGGTACACCCGGTTGCTCGTCTGCAGCACCTTCTTTAGCCAGTCCGTCTGCACTCTCGTTTCCTGGTATTCCACAATGAGACGGTATCCACTGCATGGCGACCCTGCGCTGGCTGCACAGATCAGAAAGTAGGGCTTGTATACCTGGCAATTTTCTGGACTGAAGTGCTTGGAGTGCTGATTTTGCATCTGTCAGGAATACTACGGGCTGTGGACCGAGATTGTTGTTCAATAGTTTCTCAGTTGTCACCTTGATTGCCTGGACTTCTGCATTATAGTTGTTACAGAATTTCCCCGTTGGTACTCTGACCGTATCCCTAGTGTTGTTTGGGTATTCTATGTACACTCCTGCTTCTCCATTCATTACTGCATTCTGTGCTGACCCATCAGTGTATACTCGGACCCAGCGGTCCTGTGGGTATTCATCATCCAGGAAACTGAGAGTGACTGTCCTACGCTGCAGGCTGTTCTGTTCATCCCTGTCTAATATTCCTTTCACTTTTGTCTGGATGTGTACTGGTAGTCCAGGCTCTTCTCTCCAAGGGGTTTGTTCTGGCACATACTTTATGGGGCTGTTAACTTCAGGCAGGTCTGAGGTTTGTCTACGAAATCGTTTGGCCTGTTGGATAAAGCTGCTTCTTTTCAGTCGCCCCATTGCTAGGTTTTTGAATCTGTCCTTCATTGGATGGCTCGGCAAACAGAGGAACTTTTCTGCCTGTGTTAGCACTTTCGTGTCTCTGCGTTCTCTCAGTGCTTGTATCCTCCCCATTTTCTCCATTTCCACTATAGGCGTTGATTTCATTGCCCCGGTGATGACCCTAAGCGCCTGGTTTTGCACCTTATCTAGCTCTTGTAATGTGGTGTTTGATGATGGACACCACGCAGCTGACCCATATTCCAGGTGTGGTCGTATGCCCTGCTAGTAAACTTTACTAAGTATTTTCCCGCTAGCTCCCCACGTGGTTCCACTTAGTTTTCGCAGGATGGCTAACTTCCTCCTGGTCTTTGTTGCTGCCTTGTTGATGTGCTGCTTCCATGTCAGCCTATCATCGAATGTAACTCCGAGATAGGTGGGTTGTTTATCTTCTCTCAGGAGCTCTTCGTTTATCTTGATGACACCAGCTTTTTGTTTGGGAAAGAGGGTGAAGAGCGTAGTGCTGCACTTGTCTGTGTTGTTGCTGACACACCATTGTTAAATAACCTCTTTGTTGAATTCCACCAGAGTTAAATGCTGTTTCTATATATATACGGTTGAATGGTGTATAGATATGAAGTTGTATTGTTCCTTGTTCACACTGACATCAACTATTTACAGGACCACAGTGTTAAGAGGTATGGTGGTCTGTGGAGGCTCCAATGTTAAAGACTTGTTGTTGGCCCCAGCGTTGCTCGTCAGAGTGGTTGTTAGGAATAGGAATATCAACTCGACCTACGCAGTGGTGTGTAGACATAGAGTGAGAGTATAATACGCGAATGATGAAAGAGTTCGAAGAGTTGATAAATGTTCTTTTTCTCACTCATGTATGGCTGGAAGTCATCGACGCCAACTGCTGTGTACTTTTTGTTACAGTTTAAGTGGACGTACACATTCGACAGCACGGATACAGTGACAAATCACAGGTTGGCATAATACATCATGGTACAATTGATAAATGGTCTTGCAATGATACATGGGCACTCGTTGAATAATAGCACAATGGAATGTCAGTAGACAAGCACTCAGTATTGCCCATATATATATATCATCTGAGTTTACTGACAAAGCACATCAGTTTATAAACAATATTCAAGATGGCTTCTAGACCCAACCTCGTCTAGCGAAGATTCCTTTAAATAATGTTCAGCACATAATTTTTTCATATAATCATATCGAACCTCTAGTAATGGGTTCTCATCTGTAGCAGTGATCTCTGGACTCATCAAGCGATAATACGGGGCATCCCTTTCTCTTCCTGATAGTCCTTAAATATGTGTATACAAGATGGCTTCTGGTGAGCTGTCACTCACGTTTGGATACAGACAATGAATCTGTATTTAAATGTTCTCATTGTCTG
The DNA here is from genome assembly GCA_024509875.1 of Oreohelix idahoensis. Classification (NCBI taxonomy): domain Eukaryota; kingdom Metazoa; phylum Mollusca; class Gastropoda; order Stylommatophora; family Oreohelicidae; genus Oreohelix; species Oreohelix idahoensis. The sequence goes on along the minus strand of JAMPIV010022771.1, from coordinate 67,367 downwards.
TTCTATTGAACATGACTTCTCATACAAGATATAGTGCTGCTAGTAGAATGTCATCTTCATCTGGTTAAATATTCCCTCATGACGTACAAATCGACTTCATCGATACAAGATATATGGCGACAAGCCGATACAGAAAACACGACAGCCCCCCCCATCATCAGGGCGAAGCCAAATCACACCTCTCTAGCCACACATCCGCTGAACCGCCTTTGACCTTTCTAGCGACAAAGAACATATAGTTCGACTTAGATATGTAAAGATATACAGATATAAGACATACTCGTCCTACCTAGACAAACACTACACATAAATTTAGGCCATAGATATTCTGAAGCAAGAACAATCTATTTCTACCCAAACAAAGAATAAATCGCAGTAAAACTGGATTCGTCCGCGGAGTTCGATCTGAGACTCCTTTCAAGGGGAAGTAACTCAATATTGACTTTTCCTTAAGCAAAAAAGTTTCTATTTTGTTTACAAAATATTTGCGAACATAACAAGCATACAAATGTATAATATTGCAAGATATCAAAGACTGCACGTAACAGTCTTACCACACCTCCCGGGAAAAAAAAAATGAAACTTTTTTTTTTTCGAAATACATCTAGGAGCAACGTACAATAGGCTCACAACGCATGAATACTGCGCAGATGCAAATATCAGGAATAAATATAACGCCTAATATGAGGCTAAGTCGACTTATGAAGCGACTGGTGAGAATGTATCTCATAATCTGAGAGAAATTATTTCTCTACAAGTAAATTTTTCCAGGAAGGTGTCATCGTATAATACAATTCTGGCCATTACATAATGCATACAAAAATTCATACCATAATTTCGTATTAGATATCTTAAATTTATGATTTATAAAGAAAAATCATTAAAGAACAGCGGTGAATAAATATCAATGAACCGCTAAGTAGTGATACAATCATTATATTATTAAATTACAAATGTGTATCTATCTTGATATAGAAAGGAACTACTATAGTCCTAGACATATTAAGACGTCTAAGACCTAATAGTTATGTGGAATCATGTGGGCATCTTGACAGAATGTCTGCCATCACATTGTCTGATCCACGAATAGCTCGCACAGAGAAATGAAAGGGTTGAAGAGCAATTGCATATCGAGTAGACCTCGAGCTCTTCAAATTCTTACTCTGTATAGCAGTAAGAGCTTTTTGGTCGGTTTCTACTATGAAATGTGCGCCTAGAAGGAATCTTTGTAGTTTGAGGATCGACCAAACCATAGCTAATAGCTCACGGTCTAAAACCGAATAATTCCTTTCTGCCGCATTAAGTTTTCTGGAAATATACATTACAGGATGCAGAGTTCCAGAGTACTCTTGCATTAGTGCCGCTCCAATCCCAGTGGATGAAGCGTCACTACGAAGAACGAATGTCCTATCTTTAGTAGGTAACACCAAAATAGGTGGTGTTGAAAACAATGTTTTAATCTTATCCAAAGAGGATTGGCATTCCCGAGACCAGTGGACCATTTTAGGCGAACCTTTCTTTAGAAGTGTAGAAAGAGGTGCCATGATAGAGGATAGATTCTGAATGAATCTGCCATAAAATTGAATAAGACCCAACAGACTTCTGACCTGTTTTTTAGTCTTAGGGATAGAGATGTTAAGTATCTTACTAGTATTATGGACCTCTGTCTTTAGGAAACCATGACCAACTCGGTGGCCTAGGAAAGAAATTTCGCTAAAACCAATATAGGCTTTAGAGGGTTTCGCTGTCAGGTTGTGCTCGCGCAAAGTAGACAGCAATTCATCTAACCCTGAATAGTGATCTTCCCAAGTATCGCTGAAAAGACAGATGTCGTCTAGATATGCAATGACATCTGACCGATGAGATAGGATTCGGCGCATCATGCGTACGAATGTAGCTGATGCGTTCATAAGACCGAAAGGCATAAAATTCCATTGGAACAAACCTCTAGGTGTTGAAAAAGCCGTGAGAGGTTTGGCGCGTTCAGATAAAGGTACTTGCCAATATCCTTTAGACAAATCAAGTTTAGTGAAAAATGAGATTTGGAAAGTCGAGTAAGTAGCTCTTCCAGTAAAGGCATAGGTTCGGCATCGAACTTCGTTACTTGATTCAATTTGCGATAGTCAACGCAAAGACGTATGTTATTGTCTTTTTCCGAACAATAACCATCGGCGAAGAATATGCAGAGGTGGATGGTTCGATTATTTTCAAATCTATCATCTCATCCAACTCTTTCTCGACCTGTGCTTGAAAATGTATAGGGATAGGATAAGGTCTAACCCTAATAGGAGTATGGTCAGTTAGAACAATGTCATGTTCAATGACATGAGTTTGTCCAGGGATGTCAGTGAGTACATCCTGAAATGTTTGCAACATAGTTGAAACTTGTCGCTGTTCTCCTAGAGACAAATCAGGAGAGACAGTAACGTTCTTCCATGATTCACTAGAATGAAGTGGGATCATTGGAAGAGGAAGATTTACATCTGAAAACCTCGTTTCCTCATCCTGTATCACGGACAGTGATGAGTAATGACCATGTTGTACTGGAGAATCGTCCGTTGCTTGGAAAATGGGTTGTAAATAATCCGGACGTCCATGGAATTCCGTAAGCATATTGATGTGGAAGGTTTTATGCTTCCCATCAATATCGACAATATAGTCGACATCGGAAATTTTCGATATTATATCGTACGGACATTTCCAAGAAATAAGTAGTCTGTTTTCCCTACAAGGTAGTAATACAAATGCTTTGTCACCAGGACAAAGTTGTCGTAAGCATCTCTTCTTATTGGCAAATTGCCTTGCCTTCTGTTTCGCAAATTCGGAAGAAGAAGTTGCTAATTTGCATGCTTCGATAATCTTTTGTCTCAATGCGATGACATATTCGTAGGATGACTGTTACGGTATATGATATTAACGCCGTCTGCTAAAGGTTATCAGACGTGCAATTGTAAAAGGTTAAGGCATTTAATATATTGCGATAGATGTTTCAATTACTGAACGCTCCATACACGATCGATCATGACGTGTATAGCGTTGTTTAGGACACAGTCGGTAACTAAGAAACGCTACCCTTTGTTACTTGACCGCCAAGCTGAATAGCTGCGTTTCTCTAACCTTCCAATTCAATGGCATGATATAGCCATTTATATATGCATTTTTTGATGGATCAGGGTCAGTCCTAGAACTCTATATGAGAGGGAAATTGATGGAGGTTAGTATTTAACTAGAATTCTCAGAAGGGGAAGAATAATCGTCAAATTCATATGAAATCTTCAGACTCGCAGTCTCACTGTCGGCAGGTAGCCATGTCTAGCTGCGCGTGCATATAGCTGTGATGTTCTGACGACAATACTGCATTGTATCCTCATAACGGACATTGACACATAACTAGCAGTCTACGTTATTGATTAATTTATGCATGACTTATATGGACTTATGCTCTACTACTATTTAAATGATCATCCTGTGTGTACAACTGTGAATTAAATGTACGGACTCAATGAAATGACTTATCAAATCAATCGTATTCCAAGGTTCAATTATTGTTCGGAATCTTCCACCCCCGCATTCGCTTAATCTTCCATCGAAGGCACGATGCACTATCTCTGAACAAACAAAACTAACATATCAATGAAAAAACAGTGGCCAGAAATTTATAAGTGTTTTATTCATATCACATGGAACATTGTTCAGAGCAAACCACCACCCTTTTAACAGTGGTGCCCGGTGTATGGGGACGAAAAACAACAAAAAAACAAAAAATTTCTTCATGACTTTCGAATGAAATATTTACGATCAAGTTTCGATCACATGACCATTACGAAGCTGACGTGACGCACGTGATCATGAATAGCAACATGACGTCACTGTTGCATTGTCGCAGTGAAGAAGACATATTTTCAACGCCTCTCTAGTTCGTTTCAAATTGATCAAGATGCATAAGATGGACTACCGTTGCCTGCCCATCAGGAGCAGACAGTCAAAGGCACAGGCCTAGCCGTCGACGACAACTAGCATCAAGTGAAGCAACGGAAAAGATAAGTCTAGGTGTTTAACTGTTGTTATTGCAAACAGTGCTACTGAGTCCATGCCTTTTGCCTGCATAGGCATGTCTGTTCTGAATGTGTTTCATGTAAATTTTGGTTGTCTTAATGTGTTGTTAATTCGTGGGCCGGTTGGAGGGAACTGAAATCTCTGGGGAATGTCGCGAACAGCTGACCACCTAGATTTCAGTCGTTCTTAGGGAACTTAAACGATTGCATTTTTGGAAGCCCCATTGAGGTTTGCCATTGGACGACCTGTCCAAATCTGCTACCGTTTGACGATTTGTGTTAGCTGTACCGTTCCGTAGATAACTGGCGTATTTTATTCGTACTCAGTTAACAATTTTTTTTAGTTTTGTATCATGTTTGTAAACTATTTCGTCCAGTCTACTCTGACTATCAATTTATTTTATGATTGTTAAATTTTCGTCCGTTATGAGTCCTGTGATGTCATCATTTTTTGCAGTCATTTTTTTTTTTGTGTACTTTGAATATTAAGTTGACCTCGGGTCAGACCTTGCCCTTCATTTGGCTTGTGACATTTCCGCTTGTTTTATTTAGTTCATAAATTCATTTTTAATTGTGAAAATGTCTTGTTTGCGTCTTAACATTGTTTGTACCCTTTAGTTGCATCATTGTTTTGTTTGTCCTCATGATATATATTAATACTACATTAATAATATGATATTATATGCAATAATATACTTGTAATTTAATTTAATTAATTTTTTCTGATAATTAAGGTTAATATGGGACATTGCATAATTATGCAGTGATAGTCCAAGAAAGTAGCACTACAATTTATAATAGATGCCTAGGGCATAATAATATAATATATATATTGACAAAATAAAATAATCTTATAGCTACCTTTGAGGTAATAGACCCATTGTATATTATTTAATATACTTTTCTGGTACTAAGAGAGTGACTTAGTACATTGAACAATATAATTACTAGGAATCATACCCAACATTATTGGATATTGAGATTAATTGTGTGAAGTAATTACATAATAGTTAACAGATATCATAACTATTTATGATATAGTATTATTTAGATACAATATTGTTACAAAATATTGTCTATTAGTTGAACTTAGACATTAGAGTTCAGTACTATTGTGATTATTTATATTGAATATTTCTAAGTTGAGTAAGTATAATAATTACTCTGAAGCTACTATTGACTATTTTAATCAGTAATTATCAATAATTACTTACAGATAAAAGTCAAAATGCTTACTATAGACCATTTCGTTAAAATTGGTAGGGATTATGGTTATAAATCTCAAGAACTTCGTCAGTTTGCTGAGGCAGAACTGGAAAAATATGAAAGAAAAGAAGCAGAACAAAAGGCAGCATTAAAGAAAGAGGAAGAGGAACGTGAGATGAAGCAAATTGCCAAGGAAAATAGATTAAGAGAAATTGCTCAGCAGGAAGAAGAGAATAAATTGAAACGAGAGGAAATTATTTTACAACAAGAAATGGAATTGGCGCGTATTAAATTGGAGACAGCAAAATTACAAGCACAAAGTGCTGATGCAAACCAGAATAATAACGCACAAAATGGATCATCATCCAGCCAAACTAAACATTTCTACAACTTTAAATTACCCACTCTCAACTTGAACGTGGACGACCTTTCATCGTTCCTGTCACGTTTTGAACAGACTTGCAAAACAAACCATTTGCCTGAAGAGTCATGGGTACTCAAGTTAAATGAATTCTTGGTTGGAGAACCATTGACGGCTTCTCAAAATGCTGACCCATCAATAGCAAATAACTACGGTGCTATTAAGTCCTTGCTTTTACGAAGGTTTCACCTGGACGAGGAACACTGTAGGTTGAAATTTAAGGGAATTTTACCTGAATCTCCAAAAGATTTTGCAGGATTCATTGCGAATATACGCAATACATTTAATAGATGGGTTGAACTGGCAGAAGTCAACAAATCATACGACAAATTAGTTGATTTACTACTACGGGATAAAGTATTATCTTCGGTTAGCCAGCCATTTTTTGCATATTTGCAGGAGCGTAAACCAGGTACTATGGATGATTTAGAAAAAATTTCTTTAAACTACTGTTCGGCACATCCGAATGCAACCATTTCTAACTCTTCATTAAGAGAACCTCTACCTGTGGCGTCTAATATGGCCTACAATCATAATAACAAACAAAGACATCACAGTGTAGACAGAAGTAGGTTCCAAAGAAATCACAATGTTCACTTTCAGAAGGGATATAATAATGATTTCAACAATAAAAATGAGTTCAACAGAGGTAGATCACGAGATAGAAATTATTCACCTCAAACAAACTACCACAATGGTCAACATAACACTCATTATAATCGATCACATACTCCCAATAATAATAGTAACTGGAATGGTAATAATCATGGCTCGAGACATCGAGATAATAGTTACTATAGAGGACGACGAGATAATTCTAACAATTATACTCGGAATCGATCTCATTCTCGGGGATCATCTCATTACAACCATAATACAGGGGCAGCAGTTACAAATAATACTACCCTTATAGCTCAGGTCCCACTTGACAATAATACAACACAGTCTTCTGCTGCATGTTTTGCTATTAATTATAATGTTGCAAATAGTTGCCAACAATGCAATCTTATTTTTCAGAAGGCGAAAGAAACAGTGCTTAACTGCGGACATATTACACCAGAGGTAGGTCTTGCAGTCAACGATGGAACAGGCCTACTAATTTTTAACAGGGGATTAGTTAATGGATCCGTCGTCTCAGTGCTGAGGGATTCAGGATCCACAACGATTGGTGTACGACAGTCGCTGGTACATCCCAGCTGTGCAACGGGGGAATATGTCCGTTGCATGACTTTTGGGGGAACTATTGAGTTTTACCCCACAGCTATTATTCATGTTAACACACCTTTTTTCACAGGGAACGTAAAAGTATGTATGCTAAAAAAGCCTATAGCTGATCTGATGGTTGGTCGTATACACGGCAGTAAAGATTGTACTCCAGATGAGATTATAGAATGGGAGAAACATAACCTATGCACTGGAAACGCCGTGACGACTAGAGCGCAGACTCAACTCATGGAGAAAGTTGATGATAATAAAATGGATGCAGACAACCAAGAGGAATTTGTAGTCAATTCACCTATTGACAGGGAAACATTTGCAACCAAACAAAAAGAGGATAAATCTTTAAAAAAAAATTTTTAAGCTGGTTGATAAAGTTGACAATCTATCCTCAGGTAATAATAACAAACATTGTTTTGTTATTAAAAATGACATATTGATTAGATGTTTTAATGACAAATCACAAATGAAACAACAAGTTATGGTCCCATATACTTTTAGACGGTACATTCTTCAACATGCACATGACTCACATTGTGCTGGACATATGGGATATACTCGAACACGATCTCGAGTACTGTCTTCATTCTTTTGGCCAGAAGTGTCAAGAGATATCTCGCAGTATGTACGTTCCTGTACTACATGCCAAGAAGTGAAAGCACGTGGAGCTTTTCACACGGCGCCTATTCAGGCTTGCGATATCTCAGTAAGACCGTTTGACAAGATGGCAATAGATATTATTGGTCCATTGCTACCATCGGCCAGAGGACATAGATTCGTCCTTACGTGCATTGATTTGTGCACACGATGGCCAGAAGCCATCCCATTAAAGACCACCACTACCACAGATGTAGCTGATGCACTACATCTCATCTTTTCTAGAATAGGGTTTCCTAGAAAACTTTTATCAGACCATGGGTCACAGTTTATATCTGACACCATGAAGGAAGTTATGAAAACTTGGAACATTGATAGGAATTTAAGTAGTATTTACCATCCGATGAGTAATGGTGCGGTTGAAAGACTTAACCGTACACTTAAACAACTACTACATAAGGTTACTGCTAAGCACCCTCATGACTGGGACAGAGCACTCCCAGCTGTTCTATTTGCTTATCGGGAGGTACCGCATGAACAAACTGGCTTCTCTCCCTTTGAATTAGTTTTTGGTGCTCCCCCAAGAGGTCCTATGGGACTAATAAAAGACTTATTAATTGACGCGGAGATGACTCAGGACACTCAGTCATCTTACGAGTACGTGATTAATCTTCGGAAGAACATTATTGAGTCTTGCCAGTTGGCAACAGCTTCTTCTGAGGCTGCAAAAGCTAAGGCTCGATCTCTACAAAATAGGTCTCGACGATTACGCCAATTATTCCCAGGCGACGAGGCTTATGTGTTACTTCCTCACAATAACAATAAATTATTGATATCTTGGAATGGTCCTTACAAAGTCATTGATAAAATTTCCGACGTTGATTACGTCTTAGATATCAAGGGACACAAAAAGATACTTCATATTAACATGCTCAAGCAATTTCATACACGTCCTGAACACTTACAGTCAATTTTTCATGAACTAGATGACAACACAGTATCTACTTGTTATTATTCTAACTTATCTGTCATCCAGGAAGAAGAATCTTCTTTTCCTGAGGTACAGTTACCGTTACCGGTACCAGTAGTTCAACCTACTGAATCTTGGCGGGATGTAACCATCTCTTCAACGGTTACACCGCAACAGCGTCTACAGATTGCTAATCTATTACAATCTTACCCAGATGTATTGACCGACGTCCCGGGTCGCACATCGGCTATCAGTCATGACATTACTCTCAATGATGATACACCTATTCGTGTACATCCCTATTCTGTTCCTTTACATTTCCTTGCTAAAACTACTAAGGAACTTGAACAGATGTTGTCTCTGGGAATCATTGAGACTAGTAATTCGCAATTCTCTTCTCCATTAGTACGGACTCAATGAAATGACTTATCAAATCAATCGTATTCCAAGGTTCAATTATTGTTCGGAATCTTCCACCCCCGCATTCGCTTAATCTTCCATCGAAGGCACGATGCACTATCTCTGAACAAACAAAACTAACATATCAGTGAAAAAACAATGGCCAGAAATTTATAAGTGTTTTATTCATATCACATGGAACATTGTTCAGAGCAAACCACCACCCTTGTAACAATGACTTTGTGTCATCGTCAATATTGTCAGCTGTTATGAGATCATGAAGCAACGACATAGGGCCGCGCGGACGCGCGCCAAAGACAAGTTCAAAGGGAGAAAATCCTGTATGTTCATTGGGGACCTCTCTGTAAGCGAAGAGGGCCGCAGGTAAAACTCTGTCCCAGTCTTGAGGATGATCCTCAGTTATCTTCCCTAGTAAGTTTTTAAGTGATCTATTAAGGCGTTCGACCATCCCATTAGACATTGGATGGTAGATACTACTTAAAGATCTATCTATCTGCAGAGTAGACATTACTTGAGACATGGTATCTGATATTAGTTGGGTGCCATGGTCTGATAATATCTCTCCGGGGAAACCCAGACGAGAGAATATAAGCCAAAGAGCATCTGCAATATCAGCAGTAGTAATGCTCTTCAGAGGAATAGCCTCTGGCCAACGTGTGCACATATCAACACATGTCAAGATAAACTGATGTCCTCTGGCAGACTTGATCTTAAATGGACCAATAATGTCTATGGCCATTTTTTGAAACGGCCGAATAGGGATGTCAGCAGCCTGAATAGGTGCAGCATGGCGTGGACCTTTGGATTTAACTTCCTGACATACTTTACAAGATCGACAATAAATCCGTATGTCCTTGTTTACCAATGGCCAAAAGAAAGCCGCAAGAACTCTTGACTTAGTATGGGAAAAACCCATGTGTCCAGCACACTGAGAGTCGTGAGCGTGCTGCAAAATTTTAACTCTCAAATTCTTGGGAACCAGGATTTGAGAATGACTTGACGTAATGGAGTCTTGAACCTACGTACAAGTACGCCATTCTTCTTTGTAATCCAAGATTTACGACTTGTGTCTTTATTCGGATCACCTTTCGTTGCAAGAATGAAGAATTTCTTCAGAGTGGGATCATCTTCTTGCTGTTTTATAAACGAGTCACGAGAAATTACCAAGGGATCATCTTGGTTATGCACTTCATTATCTTCAGTAGATGAAGTTTGAGGCATATTAAGAGCCTGAGCTCTAGTGACTACAGCGTTAGCAATCTGCATGTTTTGCTTTTCCCACGCGGAAATTTGTTGCGGAGTGCATTCTTTGACTCCATGAATGCGACCGATGATAAGGTCAGCGATCGGATTTGGAAGAAGACATGCGTGTACATCTCCTGTAAAGAAAGGAGTAGCAATCCTAATGATAGCAGTAGAGTATTTCTCTAAGGTGCCGCCAAATGTTACACATTTGACTACTTGTCCAGTGGCACGGGAAGGATCTACGAGTGACTGCCTAACACCAATTGTGGTGCATCCAGAATCAAATAGAACGGAGACTGGATTGTTATGTACTAAACCCTTATGTAGGACAAGAGAACCTCTTCCATCATGCGCGACTGATGCAGGAAGAGCAGGAAGAGGATGGCCACAGCTTAAAGTAGACACTGTGGTTGGCTCAAATAATGTTTTGCATTGGGGGCACTGAGATGCTCTCCCAAAATCAAAAGCGGAACATGCCATATTATTAGCGTCATTATTGTCTTAACTCTGTTTATAGGCTTCATGAGACTCTTGTTGTGCAGAGTTTGCCTGAAAATGTGGTTTATGTCTTCTGTTTTGAGATCTACCTCGGTTATTATTACCTCTGTAGTTATTGTTACCTCTATTGTAACCCCTATTTGGGTTTGAGTCATAGTTCTCTTGGTTACCATTATCATATTCATTATAATGAGTATCTCTGTAATTATGATCTTGTTGACTCCAAGACGGATAACTCGGATAGTTTCTATAATTACTTCCTCTACGGAAATTCCTATAATTGAGACCACCCCTGTGTCGAGAGCTATCAGCTCGTCTCCAGTTCTTCGACGAAGAACCCTGAAATGATTGGTTACCTTGGTTTTGATAACTATTATGGTTACCTTTTTTATCAAATCTGTTTTGGGGTCCCTGAAATCTGTGTGAATAATTGGGATTGTATGGTGTTGCTGAAGCAACTGGCATACTCTCCTTAATCTCAGTGTTGCCAAAAGTCACGTCGGGGTGTGCAGTGACATATTGGGAACAATATTCTTCCATTTCCTTTAGTGATTTGGGTTTACGCTCATGTATAAATTCAAGGAATGGTTTGTTAACACATGACATAATCTTATCTCTGAGCAACAAATCCATAAGTCCTTCATACGTTTTTTTCTGTTTTGGAAAGCTCAATCCAACGATCAATTGTGAGACGTGCCTTTGCAATGAATTCTGAGAATTCTACACCTGTCTCAGGCACCATCGTCTTAAACAAAAGGCGATAGCCTTCATCACTTAGCTGGTATTTTTTTTATCAAAGCCGCCCTAATGACATCATAATTATCCTTATCTGCTTCTCCTACAAGGCATAACCTAGTCAGAGATTCACCTTTCAAGTTTTCTGCTAATTGGTTAGCATATTGTAATTTATCCACATTATGAGTACGACAAGAACGTTCAAATCTATCCAGCCAGAATGTAATATCGTCACTGGACTGATTGAACGGTGGAACCTTAACCTTGTAAGTAGAAGGTTTACCATTACCACTAGATGCCTGATTAACATTACTCATACTTGTCAATCTTAATTTCTCTAACTCAAATTCATGTTCTCTTATTGCTTTTTTTTCTTCAGCTTCTCTGTCTAATCTTTTTTGTTCAGCAGCAGCTTCTCTGTCTAATTTTTTTTGTTCAGCTTCAAATCTCCTTTCCTCCACATGCATCTGCAATTTCTTTTGTTCAGCAGCAGCAGTAGCTTCTCTGTCTAGTCTTTTCTCTTCAGCTGCTAATCTTTTCTCTTCAGCTGCTAATCTTTTCTCTTCAGCTAGAGCTTTTCTTTCCTCTGCAGCAGCAGCTAATGTCTTGTCATATTGAGCAACTGCACATTCTTCTAATTGTTGACCAGTCTTATCAAGGGATTTCCCTTGTGCAATGAAGTATTCTAATGTAGACATGATGTCTCACAATAATACTAATTACTTGAAACAATAATAATACTATATATATTTCAAAGTAATATAACTTGATTAACCAGCACACTATTCCAACCTCTGTGGGTCACAAGCCTTAATAAGGTCTTGTATACTTCCTTATATAACAGTAATAATAATCAAGTACTGGTTTATACCATAATCCAAGTGCAGTGCACAAGTAATAGTGTCTTATGAAATATACCTATATAAAACATATGTCAACCAACAGCATGCATAAAGTACAAGTAAGACTGACAATACGAAAACGTTTGCAGAAATCAACTAAATCAAATAAGGAAATCAATAAAAATATTCACCGAATCTGCAAGGAATAACAACACAAATGACGTCACAGTGTATATAAATATAAATTGTGTATACAACTAAATAACAGGAAAGGGGAGACCTACAAATACAAACAAATCGAACAAAACTAAAGAACAGAAAATATTACAAAACAATGATGGGTACAGGTCGTCACAGCTAACACAAATAGCAACTAGTTGTTGCAAGCAAATTTCCAATTAAGGAAATTGCACCTAAAGAAAACGCCCACAACGGACCTTCTATGACGTGGGATATTCTGTTGTGAGGACACCGCCCAACCTAAACACAACCCGCTGACATATAAACTAATATACTATACAAACAAATAACATATAACATATAATCATAAATGCATATATCATGTGTGTAATATATAAAGCACTGTGTTGCAGATAGGATGCTCAGTTATACATTAAATAATAAAATGTGTTGGAAAGAGTTTCAGTTCATAAATATAATGGCACAGTTTCTGAATAAACAAAGTAAACTGCCACTTTAATCAATACTAGATTTTTGATTTAATCTATTACAATGTTCAACAATATGAGTATCAGAAGGTCCAACGATGAAATTTACGCACTTATGTTCAACAATATTGCAACAATAGAACAGTTTATGGCCTTCAAAGTATCATCTCTGTACTGTGAAACTCTGTAATGTCTAAGCGTAAAAATGTCAACAACGCTGACCTAGATACTGCATTCACTTGATAAGTCACGTGACAAAGTGTTGACAAAGAGCAAACTAATACTGCAAGTGTCGTATCAGCCACAGGAAACGGTCTGGTATCGGTAGTCTGTAGAGTTCTCAACTTCTGCGAGGTCAAACCCAGAAAGCTGGCTCACCAGTGTTAAATAACCTCTTTGTTGAATTCCACCAGAGTTAAATGCTGTTTCTATATATATACGGTTGAATGGTGTATAGATATGAAGTTGTATTGTTCCTTGTTCACACTGACATCAACTATTTACAGGACCACAGTGTTAAGAGGTATGGTGGTCTGTGGAAGCTCCAATGTTAAAGACTTGTTGTTAGCCCCAGCGTTGCTCGTCAGAGTGGTTGTTAGGAATAGGAATATCAACTCGACCTACGCAGTGGTGTGTAGACATAGAGTGAGAGTATAATACGCGAATGATGAAAGAGTTCGAAGAGTTGATAAATGTTCTTTTTCTCACTCATGTATGGCTGGAAGTCATCGACGCCAACTGCTGTGTACTTTTTGTTACAGTTTAATTGGACGTACACATTCGACAGCACGGATACAGTGACAAATCACAGGTTGGCATAATACATCATGGTACAATTGATAAATGGTCTTGAAATGATACATGGGCACTCGTTGAATAATAGCACAATGGAATGTCAGTAGACAAGCACTCAGTATTGCCCATATGTATATCATCTGAGTTTACTGACAAAGCACGTCAGTTTATAAACAATATTCAAGATGGCTTCTAGACCTAACCTCGTCTAGCGAAGATTCCTTTAAATAATGTTCAGCACATAATTTTTTCATATAATCATATTGAACCGCTAGTAATGGGTTCTCATCTGTAGCAGTGATCTCTGGACTCATCAAGCGATAATACGGGGCATCCCTTTCTCTTCCTGATAGTCCTTAAATATGTGTATACAAGATGGCTTCTGGTGAGCTGTCACTCACGTTTGGATACAGACAATGAATCTGTATTAAAGTTAGTCATTCATTAAATGTTCTCATTGCTCTGTAGATTCTATCATGATACAATTGACTTCATCATACAAGATATAGTGCTGCTAGAAATGAATGTCATCTTCATCTGGTTAAATATTCCCTCAGACGTACAAATCGTGCGTCTGCCTATCGAAAACGATGGCTTCGTAAGAGAGTTCATAAGAAGTGCTTTTGTTACCTTGGTATCACAAATATGATTCTGCCATTCCTTGGCAATAAGAATAAACACTGGGGTAAAGCATACACGATAGGTCTAGACGACTATCACTTTCCCCTACACATATATCGATCACTTTTTCCGGCGACAAGCCGATACAGAAAACACGACAGCCCCTCATCATCAGGGCGAAGCCAAATCACACCTCTCTAGCCACACATCCGCTGAACCGCCTTTGACCTTTCTAGCGACAAAGAACATATAGTTCGACTTAGATATGTAAATATATACAGATATAAGACAGACTCGTCCTACCTAGACAAACACTACACATAAATTCAGGCCATAGATATTCTGAAGCAAGAACAATCTATTTCTACCCAAACAAAGAAAAAATCGCAGTAAAACTGGATTCGTCCACGGAGTTCGATCTGAGACTCCTTTCAAGGGGAAGTAACTCAATATTGACTTTTCCTTAAGCAAAAAAGTTTCTATTTTGTTTACAAAATATTTGCGAACATAACAAGCATACAAATGTATAATATTGCAAGATATCAAAGACTGCACGTAACAACCATCTATTTGCCCATGAGGTTAAGGCATCTATAGCTCTTTGTAGCAATTTATTTGGTGGCCACTGTTGCATGCCCATCTGTGCACCATATTACCAGGTCATCAGCGTACATTGCCACTTTCATCCCATGTGGTAGTTCAGCAACCAGGTCGTTGATGTAGACTAGGAAAAGTGTGGGGGACAGAACCCCTCCCTGAGGGACGCTATGACGCAGTAGAATTTTCTTACTCTTGAGGCCATCTAGTTGTACTCGGGCTCTTCTGTTATGCAAGTATGCTTTCACACATTTGTACATCTTACCATTCACTCTATAATTTCTCAGTTTCTTCAGAAGCCCTTCTTTCCAAACCTTGTCAAATGCTTTCCTTAGATCTATCCATGCGGCTAATACCAGTTTCTTATCTTGGAACGCATCCTCAATCTCTTGGGAAAGGTAAGTTGCCTGATCTTCGGTAGAATAACACTGCCTAAAGCCAGTCTGCTGTGGTACCAGAAGGTTTTCACTTTCAAGGTACCACTGTAGCCTGAGGTTGATGATACGTTCCATTGTTTTGCAGAGGCAGCTTGTAAGGCTGATTGGTCTGTAGCTGGAGGCAGTGGAACTGTCTTTTCCTGGTTTTAGGAGTGGTATCATGATTGCTTCCCTCCAGGTCTGTGGAACTCTGCCTGAGTTCCAACAGATATTGAAGATCTGCAGCAGCTTTGTTTTTGCTGCGGTTCCCAAGTTTTTAATCATTTCATTGGACACTCCATCAACTGCTGGCAACTTTCCTTTCTCATTTTCAATTTGGATATTGCAAGCTCCAGTTCTCTGAATGTGATTGGTGCCTCCATAACTTCAGGTATGGTTCCATCTCGTCCTGCGTACTGTTGTTTCTCACGAGTCTCCTGTTGCTTCTCTGGGCTAACTTTGATGTTGTTGTCTTTAGCAAAGGAGTCTGCAAAATGATCAGCTGCCTGTTTTCCCATGAGGATGTTTCCATCTTTGTACAGAGCAATCCTTGAGTTTCTCCCTGTACTTTCATCGTTACCAGCTTCCACAGTTTCCTTGTATCTCTTTCGAAGATCAAGGACTCTGTTTTCTCCTTCCAGCTTCTTCGCTTTGCCTGCAACTTGGCCCTTTAAAATTTGGCCTTAGCTTGCTGGTAGTTATTGTGGTGTTCTTTGCATGGACTGGTCTCTGCCTGCTTTCGAGATGTTTCCACGTCGTTGTGCAGCTGCTCTAGTTTCACGAGCATCCTGTAATATGCATCTGCTGAATTCATCGACTAGCTTATTGATGTCTTTGTCTACAGTCAGATCTCTAGCCAGTATACTAGTACGATGCTGGTACATTGTCCAGTCTGCCTTCTTGTAGTTCCAACTAGAGAGAGTGCTGCTCACCTTGACAAGTTCATTTTCCACAATTAGGAAGACTGGCCGGTGGTCGCTGCCTCCAAGTTGTTTCCCTACATGTTTGTGGTGTTCCACTCCATGCCGGGTGAGTGGAATGCCAGGTCTGGGGTAGAAGTGGTGTGCCATGATCTCGAGTAGAAGGTTGGTGGGTCGATTGGCTGGTTAATCAGGATAAGCCCATTGTCATCCTGCCAGTTCTCAAGCTCCTTACCTCTCCTGTCCATGTGATCATAGCCCCAGCTCTGTGAGTGGCTGTTGAAGTCTCCGCATACAATCAGTCTTTCTTTTGCTGGGATTGTGTCTAGTGCCAGTTGGCGGTCGCTCGGACAGTAGTAATTGAGCAGGTGGAATTCTGAACTTTCTGTCCTGAGATAAAGCATCTGGTATTCCGCCCCCTCCATATATATTTAAAGCATACATGCACTGATGTTATTCCTCACGAGTGTCAGTATTCCACCCTTTCGCCTGTCTATTCGGTCAGATCGGTAGCACTGGTAGCCTCTGGTTTTGAAGGATATGTCCTTGTTGAGGTGGTTTTCTTGCAAGCAACATACATTTACTTGCTCTTCATTCAAGATATTTTCGAGCTCCAATTTTTTGCTGTAGCCGTCTTTTTTACTATTGACGCCTTCAGTATCCCAGTGCATTATTTTAAATGGTTTTTCTATGCTTGGCCTGTAGCTCTATTCTCATACCTCCTGGCTCCACAGGGCAATTGAGAAGGACCCCCAGTAGTAGGGGTTGTGCCCTTCTGAGAAAGAGGGCCCGGCACTGCGCCTGCCTGGGTGTCCGTCACAGGGCGAGTGCCATAACGTTTTGCATATATAGGCATATTTCTATTGCGCGTTTGCGTGGCATCCTAATTGCTGTGGTGCGCCTTTTGGCTGGTTGCCTCCGTCTTCAGCACCTTGACTTGCTAGGGCAGACTGTGGTCTTGCTCGAGTGTAGGAGGGCCTGGCCAGTCTTGGTTTTTTAGCAGCTGATGGCTGTACTTGAGCCCCATCTCCACGTCAAGGAGCTGGCCTCGATGGGGACACGTAGATTCAACACTCACTTAAAGAACACGTATACCTTTCTCTTCATTATTTTCATTGTGCATTGTTGACTTTTGTCTTGGAATTGCATATCCTGCTTTCCATTAGTAGTCCAATAGTGGCCCCAACTCAAGAGTATCTAATATGGGTCTTCAAAGGTGTCTACCGTTGCACAAGATTACTCTTGGCAGAGTTGTAGATAGAAGGATACAGATGCTTCTATCTCATGGGAGCTTTCATAAGATATTTCAGAAGTCAAGAACAATGCTGCATTGGGCAGGGCAATTGTTAACATGCAGTACATTCAAAATGATTAAATACACGTTAAATTTGTATATTTATAAATAACAGATTTAATAATCAACTAAGTTTAAGAATTTAAAAAAATTTAATAATCTTTAACAGAAAATACCCCTTCATCGTGTGATGGTATGGTGTTTTATGTAAAAAGTCGCTTGGCAGCATTTAGGTTTGACAAAGCTGCAAATAGCAGTTTCTGCTTCCGCTGGGTTTTCGGGTTCTGTGCAGAAAGGTCGCTGGAGTTCTCATGATTCTGGTCAAGATTAGATGCGCAGCACGTTCCAAGTCAGATCAGGGAGTAACTGCAAAGCTGGTCTCGCGTCTCTACGACCCTCTGATGATGGTGCCTTGTTCGTCGTAAGGCTACTTCTACCCTCACTTTGTTCCAGAGATTAGTACGCTCACTGGCACCACCAAGCCAATCTTGACTCACAGACTGTTTGCTCAGAGGAATAAAGTCACTTGACTAGGTCTCTTAAACGGTTCTGGGGTGTTGTTATGTTAACAAAGAATTACCACTATGGCTCCGTGTTTTAGATTCCTCAGATTCCGGTGGTTCCTGTTAAATGGTAGAGTCTATTCTGGTCTCTGAAGTCCTTAAAATTGCTCAAACAGTGGTCCGGTTCCGATATAAGAATCTCGATTCTAACTTCTGGCAGTCTGGTTTTCGTCTTGGCAAGCGATTCTCACAGCGTACTAGACTTGCAAGAAATGTCAGATTATATTGCAAGTTTTCTGCCCTTTTAAATGTATGATGAAATATAGTGCATGACTCATTTAGTGCAAAATTTCAAACGTTACTTTTCTAAAAATGGGCTGTAAACATCTGATTATTACTTAGTCAAGTTACGTCTCTCACACTTCAACATGTCCTTCCAGATTGGGGGACTATCTGACTTGCCTATCCCACGTAATTCAACCATCGTTATCAAACTATGACTTGGCGCAATTCGACCGTCTTTTCTGGACATTTCGTGGCTTCTCCGCACCTCCAATACGCAAAGTCTATTATTCAACAGAATAATAGACAACCTGTTTATTGCTAAAATAATCGTTATATTCTACTTGTCTCAACTTTTTAATAAATATTACACACAATGACTATAACAGAGTTGTGAACACTTACGTGTTCTGAGACAACTAAAGTCCAATGGGAGGTCACCTCATTCTAATGCTGACAGCTCAAAAAAATTTTGGGTGACACAAAAGGTTATCTACAACAATCTCTTAACATTCATTATTTATTCATCACCCTTCAGCTTCCCAAGGAGCATAAACCTTCAACAAAATTATGTCACGTCTTCCTGTCACGTGATGTTGTCGTGAGAGCGTAGATGTTATTTAAAAAATTATAAGATATCCTGGACACAAAGTTGTATCAGGTGATACTAGGATAGTGCCAGATAAGAGTCTGGTCTTATAAGTAATACCCCCTTCTCTGAAAAGAGTAAGGGTGTATAGATATCAAAGGTAGGATCAAGCTGTATAAGTTCCTAGAGAAGATGGTAATATTTTACTCTAAGTCCCTACTTGCCCCTATTCAGATCCCCCTCTGTTGTTATATTATTATTATTATTATTATTATTATTATTATTATTATTATTATTATTATTATTATTATTATTAGCTCTGCTAGGGGTTTTTAACTAAACTATTTACCAACAATCGAGGAAGTTGAGGGGAACTGCGGTAAGACGTGGAGTACAATGGGTGGGTTTGAAAAAAATCGAAAAAAGGTGATTCGTCTTACGAGGACAAAAGACAAAGAAAGTAGTCTACGTTACGGCCACAAGGCCTTCGTCAGGAAAAGAAAGGAAGTGAAGGCTAGATAGGAGACATAAGAACTTAAAGAAATATAAAAATAAAAATAAATAAAAATAAATATAAATGAAACCTAGGTACTTCCCTGAAGGCGAAGCATGGCTGAAAAGGAAGTGACTTCTGACCCCGGATGTACACAATACATGCTAAGAAACTAAAAACTAAAAAACGAAACTGAACATAAAACTACCCAAATATAATAAAAGTGGGGACTGGAAATAGAAGAGGACAGAATAAGTAGGAGATAAATGAATATGAAATACAAAATCAAGACAAATTAGAAAACGTGTACATCCATACATATTATGGAGGATGGCATAAAAATAGAAGAATAGGATAAGAGTGGAAAGATTCCAAATAGAGCAAGAGAGGAAAGGGTGACCTCAGACAAAGGTGTGGAAAGTGTTGAGACCGGCTGGTTTTAGACACCCCATGCGGTGGATAAGACGGTTCTCAAGCTGATCTCGGCTGGCAGTGTCAGTGGAGCAGGATCGGATCGCAGTGACCTGGATGTCGATGGGACCCTGGTGGTCAGGACTATTGAAGTGTGTGGCAACTGGTGTGGACTTTTGCTGAGAGATGTCATTTAAGTGCTGGCTGAATCTGTCCCCAAGTCGTTTGCCTGTTTGGCCAATATAGGTTTTGCAGCAACGTATACATATGATCGTATAAATGACATTACGCGATTCACACGTGAAACTACTAGTGATGGTGTACGTAGCCTTAGGAAAGGACACCTTCTGGGTTGAAATGACATACTTGCACGTGTTGCATCGTGTCCGACCACAGGGTAGTGTGCCAAAGTGAGTGGCATTCTCCTTTGGGAGACGGCTGTGAACAAGAAGATCCTTCACGTTCTTGTCGCGTCTATATGCCACCAAAGGTGCTTCACCGAATACTTCTTGGGTCGCAGCCATATCGACCCAACAATGCCTACTTCAGGATTTCATAATCTTCCTGGTCTTGTTTTCCAAGGTTTGCATAAACTTCATAAGAAACTCCTCTCTGCCCTTGTGATAACTTAAGGCTCTATTTCTCCTTCTCTAGACCATAGTTAGTTGCCAACCTTTCATATCTACTTAGATATGACTCATTTTATCCTCTTTCTCCATGTGCCCGCGTCATTGAATGCGCAGGTCACGGCATCAATTTGAAGATATGTGGCCGTGTAGGTTATACGGCACTAGTAGTTATATTGATTTTATTTAGTCAGAGTTAATCTTTTAGATGTTGTTGTGGTTCAAGTGCTAGCTGGCATTCCGCCAGAGATGGTAATACTTGACCTTTACTCACTTTTCTTCTTCTTCCCAGGTAGGTTCTTCCCTTTGAGTTTGGTGATAAGCAAAACAGTTTCAGCACAACAACGTATATCCAAAAGAAATTACTGTAAATTTCCACAAACAGCAATCCAGCAGAAAATTATATTAGAGTTTATTGTTGTCATTAGACAAACACTGTAAATTTCACAAAATGATGGTTGTTTATCCAAAATGAAAAATATATAGTCCAACTGAATAATATACACACTTGTCTACTCAACAAAAAACTTGTCTTGATATCCTCAAAGACGAAGTTCACCTAACGTTATCTGTAAAAATCCTCTAGTCTAAAATCATGGTATCAATGGAATCATAAATCCTGAAATATCTGCCTATCTCCCACATCTCTCCTTTTTATACTATTTTTTCCCGCCAATTTTCACACGATGCTTTCTTTTTTTCACACGATACAAATTCTGCCCACGTCTCTCTGTTTTCGACATTTTGCACACGACTTTCTGTTATTTCGACTTTTTTCACAAGTGTGATCTTTTCCAACTTAACAATTGGATTTTTTAAAACCAGAACACACAAACATTCATTTCCCACTTTCCGTGCATAAAACCCATTCATTATTATCTGGGACTGACCTACGTTTGCCCTGTCAGAGCAGTAACTGCCAACTGAACTTTGAATGATACTGCGTTTTGTGTAAAAACGTTTTATTTGCTTTTGAGGTCTGTCATTCTTTTCTGTAGCATATTATAGCACGCATAAATGCTTAGCGTGGAAGTAGTAGGGATAATGCTAGCGTGGAAGTAGTAGGGATAATGCTAGCGTGGAAGGCCATGCGGTCACATACGTCCCTGGCAACACAAATGTATCCCAGTATCGTAGTAAGATCTGTTGAAACTGGTGTGAATAGTCTACGTCGCTGTACAAACTCCATGCTTGAAAGTGATCGTTAGTGTAATAAACCGACTGGACAATTAATAGCTTAGACACACGTAGTAAGAGTGACGTTATATAAGACAGTACTTACATATATGAACATGCTTACCTGTATGATTTGAACCTCAGACTTTGACAACAGATTTAGAGTGATGTCGCAAAATTGGTTTCAATTCATTGCAAACGTGTTCGTGTAGTTTTATAAACCTGTCAACGATCGATTGTCAACAAAGCGACCGTTGTCAAAATGGCGGTGTATCAGCGAAATGTGTATCAGACAGAGGAAATCGCCAAGGATATATAAAAGCAGAATGGAATCATTGTTAAAAGGATTTCACATTTTAGTCCAGGAAAGGATTGTGTACAACTGTGTATAAGTAGAAACGGTAGGAAGTTATCCTTTACGGAGATATGTGCGTATTTCGGCTACCCACAGTTACACGGAAAGCCTGTAAAACCACTTCTGTTCTAAATATTTAAATCAACAAATAACAGTTTGGGAAAGTACATGGATAGGAATATAGAGATTTATCAGCTGTATAAAACAAAATAAGATGGAACAATATGGATACTATATAAGCCGAGGATGAGAAAGGAGAAATTTCAGTCAACGCACAGATCGGCTGAAATCGTTGTTTCGGGAAAGTTTTTCAGCCGAGTCTTAAGCTGTGACGTCACTGCTCTCCGATACGGCCGCGTTAGGCTTATGTCGTAAATTTATTTTGAGAGAAAGAGTCTTAGAAATAGTAGTCCGGTTTAGAGTGTAGAATGATGATGAAAGGCTCAGTGATAGGAAAAGAATAGCGAGTAAATATGATGCTCCACAGAGTGCTGGAGGAGAGTAAAGACAGACTTATTTACGACAAATCGTTTCTCTCAATCTTCTCTTCCACTCTCCTGGTCAAACAATTATTTGCCAGTTTTCCAGACACACATCTGCGCTCACACCGATTTGGTGCTTCAGACACACAGACGACGTGGATACAACTATCTTAAACAAATATGAGGGATTTGGGCCTTGGTAGTCCAACACAGTACTATGTAAGTTTATGCTGTTTATTAGGATTAAACTCAATCACAACATCCAACGGGTGTTACATAAAAAGTATCATAAGTACCGAAAAATACAATTAACAAGATGAGGAGGGGGTTAAAGAAGATTGGTATCGACTAAACCCTTCCCGCTTATTAGACAAAGGGAAACCCAGTCCCAAGATAGATAGTTATCAGGAACGTAGGTAATGTAACCTAACAATGAAGTTAATTACTCTGACAGAGGTGTTACAATATTTGGTATGGTGGTAGACCAAAAATACTGTTATCCCAATTGTGTCTTCCCTTTACTAAGCAAAGAAAAAAAGGGGGGGGGGGAAACAGAGTTAACAAATTATCCCACTTAAAGGAACAATGCCGGGTATACAGAAAAACGTATTACCCGGTAGGCAAGTTAACAAATGGTTTTTTTGCAAAAATAAATCTCCTGTCATTCATACACGCTGTGAGGATCCACACTCATATACACACACACTTACCGATTTCAGCATCAGTCAATCCATAGCATGATATACACAGTAATTAAACTCTTTACGTGTGAAAACTGTCTAGTCCTTCTATGTCCCGCCCCAGATAATGCGAGGTTTCACTGAGAGCAAATATTCCCGCTTATCGCTGGACTTGAAGTTCTAAGAGTTCTTGTGTTTTCTTATAAAGAAACGAGTCTATGGGATGGCACTGACGCAGTTCGACATAGGGGTGAAAAATGAGGTGATGGTATAATCCTTCAGTGCGTGATGATAGCCACTGACCGGTAAAGTTTTTAATCCAGTGAGGAAAAACTAGGCCGGTCACAGTCAGGTAAATCGGTATTCTCTCACATTTAGAGCAGTAAATAAAATTATCGCTACTGGCACTGTTCATCTTCCAGTTTATCTCACAGATTGAAATTTAAATTTGATGATAATATTTTAAATGTTCTTGGGTAGGCTTTCTTTCATGTAATTATGACAGTTAGGCCGCACCGGACCGCAACAAGATTAAATTTAAAAAAATGTCTCATCAAACTGTCTGGAAGTTTAAGAACCGAGTATGGAAACTCTCTGTATGATTTATTAAGAATGCTGGGATCGCAAAGGTGATCATTCTAGAGAAAAAGATATAAAACCCATGACAATCATAATCATACTTCAAAAATCAAATAATATTCTTAACGCGCGATAAATTTACCGTTAAGACTATATTATATATACACTCGCGTATTTAATTATGTATTTAAGAAAACCCGTCACGAGTCTAATGGTTAAAATACACATCTAGATATATATATAGGATTTAACTAAATTTATTAATTATAAATTCCTTCGCGACTTTAAAGTTAATAATAATAATAATAATAAATTCTTTAAGCGCCAAACACGGCGCATAAGGCAGAAACCAGTGCTCTCCAGGTCTAGTTACTTTAACATTTAAACATCTATTATTTTTGGAAATGTTAAAATAGATATATCATTAAATTTACCACTGGAACTTATGGGATGAGTTTGATTAAATAGATTAAATAAACACAAAATCCAGTGAAATAAAATGAAAGCACTAGACCACTGATCAGTTTAACAAATATATTATACCGTGCACAGAAAAAGAAACACTTCAATTTGTAGCCACCAATTTCAGATGGGACTCTAGCAACTTTCTACTAATAGCTAGTAAATCTGAAAAATCTCTGGCACTGAATGATAGCCTGGCTTTCTAGTGGTCTGTATATATTTAAAATGGAATTAAAGATGAGGGGGGAATGAGAAAGTTGACACTTGTTTTGATCTCAAGAGACTTTCGGGGATCTGACCGACAGACTAAAGAGAGATGCCGTCCCCTGGTTTCCCGTTCCCCGTTCGTTGCATCCGACATCTTCCCCCGTTCGCTCCGTCTGCGGTCGGTTTAGCGCTTAACATGGAGGTGCGGAAAATGCCGGCAAGAAACTTTCCCCGTTCGTTTAAGGGACCACTACTGCTTTGATCTCTCCCGCTCAACGTTACTGAAACCACTCTCTCTGTTTGAAGTAGACAACGCCCCCACTGCCCAAGTTAATGAAAATAACTTCATATCATTGCTCAGGCGATGTCCGTGGGCGTGATTTAATCTTTCCTTAAATCAATGCGATGACCAGAATGAACGGTAGATAAACTGTCAACATATTAATCAGCCAACGTGTTGGCCATCTGCGTGGAACGGTTTCATAGCAATGAGTCCAGGTGAAAACAAATTCCCGTTTGATGAAGAGTTACCAAAATATTCGGGGTCTCTGGTGCTATACGAAGGGGTCGCTACAAAGGGTCGTGCTACAACGATTCAGGGCCAGCTGAGTTCGTCTGTGACAGCTTATAAATATCGTATCGGTAAACTCAGACACACGCAACGAAAGAGGTTTGAGACAGACTACGGCAGATAACGCCACAAAGCTACATCCATCTGAAGTGTGAGCGGATCGCCAGAAGTTTCAGTCAGTATCTGGAGCCTGAGGGTAAGCGAAATTAGGATAACTACCGTGTATAATATTTTTCTTTTATTTCAGGTTCATATAGAATTCACAAAATATGCCTGTATAATATTCATTGATATAACGTATTGTTATTTTAATATGATTTAAACATGTGCTTTGTGGAAGATGGTTGCTTGTACAAAAACGTATCAAATCTAGCCCCACAGCCAAATGAAGAAAATATTTATTATATTAAATGCTGGATCTCGTCAAAGATAAAGGCAGTCCCATGACCAGAGATTGTCATAGGGAAATGAATTGTTAGAAGCTTCAGCATGGAAGATACCGCTTTTACGAGGTTAGGTGACTAGTCCTCTTCCTCGCTGCCTTTTCCTTCCCTAGTTCGAGCGCACAACTTTGTACCCATTTAGAGCTGGTAAACTGGAGTGTTCCACAGCCAGTTTTAATTCAACAACTATGTAATTGTACTACCGAAGAAAGCAACACTATCGTTTGGTCAGTCGGGCACTCACTTTATTTATTTGTGTATTAATTTTGTGTAGATGCTAGGAGTGGCATCAGCAATTAAATTTGTACATGATCTGGTTTGGCAAGATCAAAGTATAGATAAGTAAAGGATGTATAGGAGCAGAATAAACCAGATGATGTTTATTTCTGATAATGTTAATATTAATTCTGTATCATTGGAATGATTTTACTTGCTATGACTGTATAACTTTGACATCTGATGACTGACTAGTCTGACTTATGTGCTAGTCAGTTACAATTAATTGAAATGTTAATACTTCTATATCACTAAAATGATGTCCTTACTTACTATGATTGTATAACGGTGACATATGATGACTGACTGGTCCGACATCTGTGCTAGTCAGCTACAAGTCTAGCCAGATACTAGCCAAGGCTGATATGATGTTTCAGGTTCCATGAAATAGCTCAAACCAGACGTCAAGTATCAGAAACCTGTGTTGTTCATCAGAGGCAATCCCACAAAAGTGCAGGACCCCAAAGAGTGAACTTCAACTAGTCATTGGCATCCCTATAGTTGGGTCTACCAAGTCTGATATCTACAAAGGACAGTTCAGTGTCAGCATTGTCAAGTTGAAAGATAAGTGTCATTTAAGACACTGACCACCACAATATATAAGAAACAGCTAATAGATGAAAATAATAGTTAATCATAAAGAAATTCAGTCAAGTGATTGACAATTATTTGGAAATTCAAGGACTAAGAACAGTGATTGCAGTTTTCAATAACATTATTATTATTCAAGATCTTGAAGTCTAACAGACAATAATAGTAATTGTGTGAATAATTTTATATATATATCTTTTTATGCTCTTCTCCAACTAGTAGAAATAGAATATTAGTGTAAATATTAAAATATTTTAACTATACCTGAGGAATTATTCACTTCTTGCATTTGTGGTCACAGTGAATGTTCATTTTGATTATCCCCTAGAATATAAGTAATCATAAGATAGTCACAGGGAGGAGACGCCTTAAATCCTGGTACAACTTCTTACCATCTGGCCAGGGTTTTCACAGTCTGACTATTTCTATGATAGCCATACACCAGTGCTTATTTCTAAGACTGGGGTATTTCTTAGAAGACCAGAACTCTTTACTGGCATACTATCCTAGTAGCCTATGACATACCTGGATTCCTATATAGATAACTAAATTTAATTAACCTCCCGCTACAGTGGGGGCTCGTCTGCGGGATATCTTTGATATTCCAGAGCCAACTTTCTATTTCTGCTATGTAGAAAATTTTTTTTTTGTAAATTTTTTGGGAAAGAGTAAACAAAGTAGGAGATGAAATATTTTTAGGAGTATCATTGAGTACAGATAAAGAAAGCTGTTTCATATATGGTGAAGTCAGTTAATTAACTTTAATTTTAATTAAGTTAATTATATTGTAGTAATTTAGTTTGAGTAAGACAGCTTACCCTACTAGACTACAGATACATCATGGCTGACTTGGTCAAGTTTAGGTCTGCCACACTGCAGGTGGGAAAAGAGCTTGGCATGAGTGGTGATGCTCTGGTCCAGTATGTCACGACGGAATGTGAAAAGTATATGGACAGAGAAGAAAAGAGATTGGAAGCAGAAAGAGCCCAGAAATTTGAAGCAGAGAGAGAAGCCAAGAAATTGGAAGCAGAGAGAGAAGCCAAGAAATTGAAAGCAGAGAGAGAAGCCAAGAAATTAGAGGCTGAGAGAGAAGAAAGGAGGTTACAAGCAGAGAGAGACCATGAGCTGAAAATGAGACAGCTTGAACTTGAACTTCAGGCTGGGACTATCACCCATGGTAATAGCTCACCTCATTCTGCGAATAGCTCTTTTCAGAACACGGCAAATGGAGCCATGAGTTTCCACCTAGATCCATTTATTGAAAAGGAGGACGCAATTCAGTCGTACCTGGATAGGTATGAAAGGCTAGCCTCTACATATGGACTGGAAAAGGAGAAATGGAGTTTAAAGTTATCTCAGGGATTGAGAGGTATTGCATATGATGTGTTTATGAAACTCCCCAAAGAGGTTCAGGAAAATTACGAAATACTAAAGCAAGCCTTACTCATCCGTTATGAAAAGACCTCTGAGGCATATAGGAAGAAATTTAGAACTTCTAAACCTCTACCTGGAGAAACATATAACCAGTTCTCAGCTAGGCTAGAAACATATTTGTTGAAATGGAGTAGTTTAGGTAAGTATCAGAAAACCTATGAGGATCTGAAAGAAATGGTTATGTTGGAGCAAGTGAAAGATTCCATGCCTCAAGAAATGAGGAAATTCCTTATGGAACAAGGAGCAGAGAGGCTGGAAGACATTTTGAAATGTGCAGAGAGATACCAAGCAGCTCAAGCTGAACTGGTAGGAACAACAAGAAAGCCAGGAGAAGGATATAAGCCACCACCGCAGAATACCCAGTTTGACCAGAAGGATCAACCATACAGAAATAAGCAAAGATTTGATAATAAGGACGAGAACCCTCAGACTCAGGAAAATAAACCCTCTCGAAGGGAAGAAAAATGGTGTAAGTTCTGCAAAATGAACAATCACAACACTGATAAATGTGGGAGGAAAAAACCTCTTTATCATGCTGCATGCTTACAGGTGAGGACTTCTGATAGGAAGGAACTGACAGTAAGTCAGAATAGCCTCCATCACCCACCTACACAGGAGATAGTGACTGTGAATGGCAAACAAGTCACAGGAATGTATGACACAGGTTTGTCTTATGACGCAGTCGTGTGTGCATCTCTGGTGCGCCCTGAACAAATCATCACAGAAACAGTGGATATTGAAGGGCCACTCAAAGGAGCATCACCCCTTACTTTACCCATAGCAAAGATTCATGTCAGTGGTCGCTATGTGGAAGGGGAGATAAATGCAGCTGTGATAGATGATTCCTTTTATCCCCTGATGGTGGGTCGTAGATATGTTTTCTTGGGAGACCCTGTAAAACCTATGGTTATGGCAGGAGTCCAGACCAGGTCTGACTCCAGGAACAGAGAGAGGGACACCAAATTAAAATGTAATTCGACTGAAATGAAACGGGCTCAAGAAGCAGACAGCACATTGAAGCCTTGTTTTGGAAAATTGTCAAAAACTCATAACACTCCAAGGAAAGGACATTTCTATATGGAACATGGACTCTTGCACAGGAAAGCTGGCAGAGGGACGAAAAGTCATGGTCAAATGGTTGTACCATCCACCTATAGAAATAAGGTTATGGGCTGGGGGCACATAACAACTTTGAGTGAACACCTGGGTAATGGTGCCACAAAACAAAGAGTAGCCACCCAGTACTACTGGCCGGGCATTACGGAAGACATTAATCGGTATGTAAATTCCTGTCCAGAGTGCACCCATGTAGATTCAGAAAGTCGACAGAAGAGACTTCATCAAAAGTCTACAAGAAAATCAGCAATCATGGGTACTTCCGAGATTAGCACTGGAGGGGAAAAGAAATATCCCACACAGGTTCAATGGCAGTCTGAACCCCATGAGCTGGAAAAAAGGAACAAATCACGTAGCGAAAATCAAACACCTACAGAGTTGCGAGGAAAAACCGCAACCAACTATCCACGGAAAGAGGGCGGTAAACTTCAAGGGAAAGCTACCGACCCCGTTTCACCAGCAGTAAGGGCCTGGATGAAAAGCCGAACAGGAAAAAGAGAGATAGTAAGGGATGAATATATTCCTGGAAAACAGAATGTAGGCGCAGATTTTCTCAGTCGCCATCCCACAGAGATAGAGCAAGATAGAAGGAAGGAAAACTAACCTCGGAATGGTCGATTTGCAATTGTCTTATACCCAATAGTTAAGCTAGATATCATCCAGCTTAAAATATGGGGGAGCTATGTCGCAAAATTGGTTTCAATTCATTGCAAACGTGTTCGTGTAGTTTTATAAACCTGTCAACGATCGATTGTCAACAATGCGACCGCTGTCAAAATTTCGGTGTATCAGCGAAATGTGTATCAGACAGAGGAAATTGCCAAGGATATATAAAAGCAGAATGGAATCATTGTGAAAAGGATTTCACATTTTAGTCCAGGAAAGGATTGTGTACAACTGTGTATAAGTAGAAACGGTAGGAAGTTATCCTTTACGGAGATATATGCGTATTTCGGCTACCCACAGTTACGCGGAAAGCCTGTAAAACCACTTCTGTTCTAAATATTAAAATCAACAAATAACAGTTTGGGAAATTACATGGATAGGAATATAGAGATTTATCAGTTGTATAAAACAAAATAATATGGAACAATATGGATACTATATAAGCCGAGGATGAGAAAGGAGAAATTTCATACAACGCACAGATCGGCTGAGATCGTTGTTACGGGAAAGTTTTTCAGCCGAGTCTTAAGCTGTGACGTCACTGCTCTCTGATACGGCCGCTTATAAATATCGTATCGGTAAACTCAGACACACGCAACGAAAGAGGTTTGAGACAGACTACGGCAGATAACGCCACAAAGCTACATCCATCTGAAGTGTGAGCGGATCGCCAGAAGTTTCAGTCAGTATCTGGAGCCTGAGGGTAAGCGAAATTAGGATAACTACCGTGTATAATATTTTTCTTTTATTTCAGGTTCATATAGAATTCACAAAATATGCCTGTATAATATTCATTGATATAACGTATTGTTATTTTAATATGATTTAAACATGTGCTTTGTGGAAGATGGTTGCTTGTACAAAAACGTATCAAATCTAGCCCCACCGCCAAATGAAGAAAATATTTATATTAAATGCTGGATCTCGTCGAAGATAAAGGCAGTCCCATGACCAGAGATTGTCATAAGGAAATGAATTGTTAGAAGCTTCAGCATGGAAGATACCGCTTTTACGAAGTTAGGTGACTAGTCCCCTTCTTCGCTGCCTTTCCCTTCCCAAGTTCGAGCGCACAACTTTGTACCCATTTACAGCTGGTAAACTGGAGTGTTCCACAGCCAGTTTCAATTCAACAACTATGTAATTGTACTACTGAAGAAAGCAACACTATCGTTTGGTCAGTCGGGCACTCACTTTATTTATTTGTGTATTAATTTTGTGTAGATGCTAGGAGTGGCAACAGCAATTAAATTTGTACATGATATGGTTTGGCAAGATCAAAGTATAGATAAGTAAAGGATGTATAGGAGCAGAATAAACCAGAGGATGTTTATTTCTGATAATGTTAATATTAATTCTGTATCATTGGAATGATTTTACTTTCTATGACTGTATAACTTTGACATCTGATGACTGACTAGTCTGACTTATGTGCTAGTCAGTTACAATTAATTGAAATGTTAATACTTCTATATCACTGAAATGATGTCCTTACTTACTATGATTGTATAACGGTGACATCTGATGACTGACTGGTCTGACATCTGTGCTAGTCAGCTACAAGTCTAGCCAGATACTAGCCAAGGCTGATATGATGTTTCAGGTTCATTGAAATAACTCAAACCAGACTGTCAAGTATCAGAAACATGTGTTGTTCATCAGAGGCAATCCCACAAAAGTGCAGGACCCCAAAGAGTGAACTTCAACTAGTTATTGGCATCCCTAAAGTTGGGTCTACCAAGTCTGATATCTACAAAGGACAGTTCAGTGTCAGCATTGTCAAGTTGAAAGATAAGTGTCATTTAAGACACTGACCACCACAATATATAAGAAAAAGCTAATAGATGAAAAAAACAATAGTCAATCATAAAGAAAGTCAGTCAAGTGATTGACAATTATTTGGAAATTCAAGGACTAAGAACAGTGATTGCAGTTTTCAATAACATTATTATTATTCAAGATCTTGAAGTCTAACAGACAATAATAGTAATTGTGTGAATAATTTTATATATATATATATATATATATATATATATATATATATATATATATATATATATATATATATATATATATATATATATATATATATATAATATATATATATATATATATATATATATATATATATATATATATATCTTTTTATGCTCTTCTCAAACTAGTAGAAATAGAATATTAGTGTAAATATTAAAATATTTTAACTATACCTGAGGAATTATTCACTTCTTGCATTTGTGGTCACAGTGAATGTTCATTTTGATTATCCCCTAGAATATAAGTAATCATAAGATAGTCACAGGGAGGAGACGCCTTAAATCCTGGTACAACTTCTTACCATCTGGCCAGGGTTTTCAGTCTGACTATTTCTATGATAGCCATACACCAGTGCTTATTTCTAAGACTGGGGTATTTCTTAGAAGACCAGAACTCTTTACTGGCATACTATCCTGGTAGCCTATGACATACCTGGATTCCTATATAGATAACTAAATTTAATTAACCTCCCGCTACAGTGAGGGCTCGTCTGCGGGATATCTTTGATATTCCAGAGCCAACTTTTTATTTCTGCTGTGTATAAATTTTTTTTTGTAAATTATTTGGGAAAGAGTAAACAAAGTAGGAAATGAAATATTTTGAGGAGTACCATTGAGTACAGATAAAGAAAGCTGTTTCATATATGGTGAAGTCAGTTAATTAACTTTAATTTTAATTAAGTTAATTATATTGTAGTAATTTAGTTTGAGTAAGACAGCTTACCCTACTAGACTACAGATACATCATGGCTGACTTGGTCAAGTTTAGGTCTGCCACACTGCAGGTGGGAAAAGAGCTTGGCATGAGTGGTGATGCTCTGGTCCAGTATGTCACGACGGAATGTGAAAAGTATATGGACAGAGAAGAAAAGAGATTGGAAGCAGAAAGAGCCCAGAAATTTGAAGCAGAGAGAGAAGCCAAGAAATTGGAAGCAGAGAGAGAAGCCAAGAAATTGGAAGCAGAGAGAGAAGCCAAGAAATTAGAGGCTGAGAGAGAAGAAAGGAGGTTACAAGCAGAGAGAGACCATGAGCTGAAAATGAGACAGCTTGAACTTGAACTTCAGGCTGGGACTATCACCCATGGTAATAGCTCACCTCATTCTGCGAATAGCTCTTTTCAGAACACGGCAAATGGAGCCATGAGTTTCCACCTAGATCCATTTATTGAAAAGGAGGACGCAATTCAGTCGTACCTGGATAGGTATGAAAGGCTAGCCTTTATATATGGACTGGAAAAGGAGAAATGGAGTTTAAAGTTATCTCAGGGATTGAGAGGTATTGCATATGATGTGTTTATGAAACTCCCCAAAGAGGTTCAGGAAAATTACGAAATACTAAAGCAAGCCTTACTCATCCGTTATGAAAAGACCTCTGAGGCATATAGGAAGAAATTTAGAAAAGTATCAGAAAACCTATGAGGATCTGAAAGAAATGGTTATGTTGGAGCAAGTGAAAGATTCCATGCCTCAAGAAATGAGGAAATTCCTTATGGAACAAGGAGCAGAGAGGCTGGAAGACATTTTGAAATGTGCAGAGAGATACCAAGCAGCTCAAGCTGAACTGGTAGGAACAACAAGAAAGCCAGTAGAAGGATATAAGCCACCACCGCAGAATACCCAGTTTGACCAGAAGGATCAACCATATAGAAATAAGCAAAGATTTGATAATAAGGACGAGAACCCTCAGACTCAGGAAAATAAACCCTCTCGAAGGGAAGAAAAATGGTGTAAGTTCTGCAAAATGAACAATCACAACACTGATAAATGTGGGAGGAAAAAACCTCTTTATCATGCTGCATGCTTACAGGTGAGGACTTCTGATAGGAAGGAACTGACAGTAAGTCAGAATAACCTCCATCACCCACCTACACAGGAGATAGTGACTGTGAATGGCAAACAAGTCACAGGAATGTATGACACAGGTTTGTCTTATGACGCAGTCGTGTGTGCATCCCAGTTTTCATTCTTACCCTTTTAGGTTTAGTGATAAGCAATATCGTGTAATGGTTTTTCGAAAAAATCCAACTGTAATGTTCCAAAGAAAAATCAGCAATGTAGAAAAATAAAATAAAGTTTATTAACGTCATTAGAATATCAATGTTATTGACACAATGGTGAAGTACGTTTTTCTTACGCTTACACAAAATAGTGAGTATCCAAAATGAAAATATATATCCACAAGGAAAATTATATCCAACGGAATAATATAAAAACTTGTCAACTTAAAATATAAACTGGTCTTGATAATCTCGAAGATGCAGTTCACCTATCTCTAATAATCCTTCTAATAAATCATTATCATCAATCATGCCCTGTCTCGCACTTCTCTCCTTTTTATACAGGCCACTCTTTTTTCCCGCCAATTTTCACACGATGCTTTCTTTTTCACACATTACAATTATCTACATTGGCACACATTTTCTCAGCTTTTCGACTTTTTCCACACGTCTCTCCCTCTAACAACGGAAAAAAACCAAAATAGCAACTCTCATTTTCACAAAATTTTCCACTCAAAAACAGTCATTCAATATTATTTTCTGAGACAGCTGTACAATGCCGCTCACAGCCATGATCAACTGAACTTTTAGTGATCCAGCGTTTTGTGCAAAAACGCAGTATCTGCTTTTAACTCTGTCATTCTTATTCTATTTTAGCACGTATAAATGCTAGTGTATGCCAAGCGGTCACAGTAGCACACATTCTAGATCACGTAAGTCGAGATTCAACTTATCCATGTTTGAATAGCACAACGTCTTGGAAGCAACGAAGTTAGTAGTTAGCGGATTAAACATCTCTTTGTATGTGGAAGACATACAATTAAATTATGAACATCGCGTAAAAAGACGTTATAAATCCAAACAGAAACTTCTTTGAAGTTATGTTTATCTGTAACAGCTGTTTCTCTTCCTCGGTATAATTATTGTCCGTGTGTATAAACAACAGCGTTGGCCGTAGATACGTATTTCTGGGATGCTTTGTAATACAGTAATGCTCAAGGGATTGATGTCAAACGCGTTTCAGCGCTGAGCGATAAATTTACACCATACCAAACAATTGTGGTTTGTTATTATCATTGAAAGTAGCAGAGGAGATATGTTTTCACTTCATTGTCATGTGCATCAAGTAAAATATTGTTTTAATATTTATGAATAACAGCAAATAACAACATTCACAAATAGAATGTAACAGTTTCTTTTCTTAAAGTGGGCATAACACAATATTCTTTGTTTTATATATTTTTGCTTTTAGCCAGATGCAATTAAAACTGAAAGAGAATTTTTATTTTTTTTAGCATTGGTGTAATGGTTAAATTCTTTCCCTTGAATTAAAAATTAAAGAATAAACGAATAAGTTACCTTCCCTAACTATTAAATGGCGACACGGAAAGAAATGTATGTATATACAGTATAGTGTATGTTCCTAATGGTCACCTTAGTACTTTTTTAGTCCACCTACATTTTTAGCAAACATTGGCCTGAGGTCATACATTGACGTGATTTAAGCTACTTTATCATCCTACACAATATCTTACACTTATCTCTTATATGAGAACATATTTTCCAGAGAAAAATAAGTTTGATTTAAACGTTTGTTGGATTTTAATTATTCTTTCTCCACAATGATCAATATCAAGTATTATCCGAAGACATTTAAAAAGTTTTATTCCTTCTTCCGACTCGCCAATTAAAATAGTGGTAGTCATCACGGGATTTTGTGAATCAATATGGAATGTTTTGTAACACAACGCGCTTTACAGATTGGTGCCTCTTCATTTTATTCATTCTCTTCTTTTTTTCCTTGGATCATCCTCGCATTCCGATACACGACAACGAACACACACCGAGACAAAGTGGAGACATTCCTCAAACTACCCAAGTTTCCAGATAAGTTGACATTATTTTTTAAAAACTATCTTCAGTATTAGTTTAGTGCAGATAGTTTTAGATAGTTGGTAGCTAGAAGTATTAATATAACTTAGGAAGTATAATTAAAAATAATAGAAATTAAATAGCGCCACGTGGCAATTGCTTGTGAGAAATCGGGCAGCCATCTTCATATAAATAACTTAAGTGGTGAATTCCTTTGTAGTTTGTAGTAAGTATTATATTATTGCAGATAATATCAAGTATTAAGGGACTATTTAACTTGTGCTATAAATATTTGTATAATTTAGGAAGTGTAGTGACCTTTTAGATCACAAAATAATATTCAACCATCAAAATAAAAGAGTAGCAAATTAAAAAGCAGAAAAATGCCAACAATAACCAGAGCACAGTCCGGGGACGGAAAAGCTTGGGCCAAGAAATCTGAAAATGACAAAACATCAAAACGGACAGAAAAAAACAGGACCACGAACCCTGAAGTCATAGACACAGAAATAACGGACAGGATAGAGACAATAGGGGAAACACTGAAAGGAGGCTCAGAAGTAAAAACAACAAAGGAAGGCAAAACGTGGGCAGAAGCAGTTAAAAACCAAGGTAGGGACACCAGGCATGATAAACTAGAAGAAAATACTAACCAAAAAAATAGCAATGAAAGTACCAAAAAAGACTCAAGACATCTAGCAACCCAGGCAGCTCCCAAAAATAAAGATGTAGTAAACATATGTCGTTTAAAGATAACGCAAGTAGCTGGTGAGGCTGTCAAGATCAAGGCACTAGATGAAGACAAAATTATAAACATCCTTGATCCTGTGTTAGGCAAAAAGGCGATAGCCAAAATTTCAAAAACCCATTTTGGCATAATCATTATCCCAAATCAGAGTGACAGAATAAAAAAGATGTTAGAGGAACTCAAAGTAGAAGCAAAAACAGTGACTCTTGCACACGACATAGAAGTAAAGATAGAGCTAGCAAAAGAGACCAGTAGATGTGTATTAAAAGGGATAAACACTACCCTTTCAAGCGAGGAAGTTATGAACATCCTCGCAAAACATAACCCAGACATAAAGCTGGTACACGTAGACAGAATAATGGTGAAAGGGAGTATTGTAACCCCAGTGGTTATAATAACGGCAGAAGGGAGGGAAACCCTAAAACGCTACTATTTGGGAAAACCAAGAAGCACACCGAAGCTTACATTCCCCCTGTGCTACAGTGCTCCAACTGTCTGAAATTCGGCCATGGAAGGAACAATTGTAAGGGGAGAACAGTTTGTCGATACTGCTCCAGTAACCACCCCTCTACACAGTGTGAAAAGGCAAAGGCAGATACCGACTACAAAAAGGCGAATGGGAACAGAAAGTGTTCCAATTGCAAAGGGAACCACAGTGCCAGGTATCAGGGCTGTCCAGTGTACCAGCAAACCAAACAAGCACTAAAAGAATCAATCTTAACAAGAACACCATTTAAAACAGTAATTAAAGAAATAAAAGAAAACACAAAAAACACAAACAGTAAAGTTGTAGAAGAAATCAAGTCTCTTAAAGAAGAAATTAAAACTATTAAAACGCAGCAGTCAAAAGAACAGAAAATAACTAACAAAACAAAAGAAAACAGCCAGCCAGACAGGTCAGCTACAACTCTGGAAAATGTGAATTCACAGAAAAGTGCAGAGGCATTGCTTCAAGAAGTGAAAGCCATACAGTTCCAAATTACCCAGGATGTGGCTAAACTGACTGTACTGAAAGAAGAAAATGAAATAATGCTAGTCAAACTGTCAGAACTAAAAGAAGAAAGTGAAATAATACTAAAAAGAATGGAAAGTGAAAGGCAGGAGATCAACATAGGGAGAGAAGGGAATGTAGCATTAGATGAAAATAGGAAAGTGGTCAACCTAGAAGAAACTATCAAAGAACACGTTGATGCACTTTTACCATACATAACAGAAAAAGTTACGGATACAATGATAAGTTTTAATAAGGCTTTTCTAGAGAACTTGATTGATGATGGGTCCACGAGTGCAGGGAATATAGAATAAGAGCAAATTGATAGTTAACCAAAATAAAAGGGATACTAGATGATGTTAAAATTCAATTTAGAAAGATTTAGAATTATACAGTGGAATTGTAGGGGTATCAAAAAGAATTTTGCACCCCTACTATCAGAGACAGGATTAACTACTGATATATATGCTCTTCAAGAGACCCATTTAAACCCAAATAGTAGATATAGTTGTAAGGGCTTTAAGATACTTAGACACGATAGGAAAGAAGGTAGAGGAGGTGGTGTCGCAGTCTTAGTTAGCGAAAAATTTAAAATCATAGACTGGGAAGTATTTAATACAACCAATATAGAAGGTATCCAGGTTACTATAGCAGCTGAACCAAACAATCTAACAATTCTAAATGTATATGCTAAAGATGGCACAATTAAAGATGAAGAAATACTAGCCATAAGTACCAGACTAGGCCCCAAAACAGTCATAGTAGGCGATTTTAATTCCCATCATTATGCTTGGGGTGGACAACATGCAGATAATGCAGGAAAATGCCTACTTGACTTCATAGAAAACAATGAACTACTAATACTAAATGATGGATCTGCAACAAGAATTAATCCACAAGCTAATAGGGCAGACTCAGCAATAGACATAAGTATAGCAACTAACAACCTAGCGAATGTAAATTGGGAAGTGTTACAAGACACAAACTCAGATCATCTGCCCATTGTAATAACCATGCATGAAAATGTCATTCCAAACCCAGAACCAGAGAAACCTACCTTCAACTATAAAAAAGCAAACTGGGAAGCTTTCCAATCAGAGCTGGAGGTGATGGAATATAAAGACATGGAATCAGATGATACTGACTTGTGGGCAGAAACACTGACCAATGAAATTCTGAAAATAGCAATAAAGTATATACCAAATAAAAATATGCCACAACACCTTAAACCAATAAGTAACATTAATAAGAAAAGAGAAACTCAATGGAATAAAGAACCAGTTGCCTGGTGGAATAAAAGCTGTGCAGAAATTCATGAGAGAAGAAAAAGGGCCTTACAAAAATATAGAAATAACAGAACAGAAGAAAACTATGATAAGTATAAACTTATTAGGAATGAATCTAACAGAATAATATTCAAAGCCAAAGAAACTAACTGGAAGGAGTTTTGTCAGTCACTTAAACCTAGCACTCAAATTAGAGAAGTATGGAAAAAGCTTAAGGCAATCAAAGGGAACAATAAGAAAACAATAATGCCAACAATCAAACTACCAAAGAGAGCAGAAACAGATAAAGAAAAAGCTAATGCCCTTGCCGAGTATTTCTATAAAGTCAGTGCAAAAAGTAGC
Organism: Oreohelix idahoensis; assembly: GCA_024509875.1. NCBI lineage: Eukaryota > Metazoa > Mollusca > Gastropoda > Stylommatophora > Oreohelicidae > Oreohelix > Oreohelix idahoensis. Next base: position 28,639 of record JAMPIV010022771.1, on the reverse strand, counting down.
CTTGGACAGGAAGAAAATGAGAGAAGAGAAAGACTTAGGATACAGTTTTTTAAAAGAACTACCAGACCAGATAGATGAAACAAACTATTTAGATGCTGATATAACAGAGGAAGAAGTAACTAATGCAATAAAAGATAAATCTAATACTGCCTCAGGGCAAGATATACTTAGTTATGAAATCCTTAAGAAAGTACCCAAAAGAACTATAAACATAATAACTTCACTTTATAACAAAATCTGGAACTTAGGAAAGATACCAAAAGCATGGAAAGTAGCTATGATAGTACCCATTCTAAAACCCAATAAGGAAGCCCATGATGTAAGTTCATATAGGCCTATCTCCTTAACATCACAACTAGGTAAAATACTGGAAACTGTTGTGAATAAAAGAGTTAAATTCTACCTAGAAAAAAAACCAGTTATATAGCCCAAACCAGTCAGGGTTTAGAGCAGACAGAAGTACAGTAGACCAGCTTGTAAGATTAGAACATGATGTAAAGCTAGGGTTCAAGAGGAAAGAGAAAACAGTGGCAGTCTTTCTAGATGTAGCTAGAGCATATGATGAATGCTGGCGAGATGGAGCTCTTTACAAAATGAAAGATTGGCATTACTGGTAAAACCTATAGGTATCTAGAAAACTTTTTACAGGACAGGTATTTTGCTGTACAGGTGAATAATGATAGGTCAGAAATATATGAACAACAGAATGGGATTCCTCAAGGATCAGTGATCTCTCCTTCAATTTTCACTATAGCTGTAAATGATTTAGCAGATGAATTTAATGACATAAAAAATGCAGTATCACAATTTGCAGATGACTGTGCCATTTGGCGATCTGGAAAAAACTTGGACCATGTTTACAAAAAACTTCAAAATCAAATAGACAAAGTTTCAGAGTGGATGAAAAGTTGGGGCTTCCAAATTAATGTAAACAAAACAGTAGGTATGATTTTCAGCAAAGGAAATTTAAAAAAAAAAATAACAAAATCAATATAACCATTAAAGGACAGAAAATATGTACCTCCTCAACAACTAGATTTCTGGGCATAACTTTAGATAAACAACTAAATTATATAATAAACATATAGACAATTTGGTAGAAAGCTGTAGGGGACCCCTAAATATACTAAGGATTGTAAAAGGTAATGGATGGGGGGCCAGCAATAAAATAATGCTTATGTTCTACAAGTCCTTCATCAGGGGGAAACTGGATTATGCCAGCATAGTCTATGACTCAGCTGCAGCTTCTAACAAAGCAAAACTGGACAGGATTCAAAATGCAGCCATGAGAACTATTACAGGTGCATTTATATCGACACCAGTAGAAGCTCTAGAAGTAGCTCTCGGCATACCTCCCCTTGGTCTAAGACGGAAAGAACTGAGATTAAATTATTGGAGTAAAGTAGCACAAGAAGTGACCCACCCAGCACATAAAGCATTTGTCAAAAACCAACCAAGTGTATGGGACGTCCCCTTAAATAAAGATAGATATCCAACAGGGTGGAGAACTATAGAAGACCTAAGTCAGTTCAAAGAACTATCAAACACAATTGAAAATAGTAATAAATACAGAAGCAAAATACCACCCTGGGAACTAAAAACACCAATCATAGACTACTCACTTACTGAAAAGATCAAACAAAACATAGAAGATAAGGAAGCCAAAATGATAAGTAGAAAGTTCATAGAGCAACTAACTAAACAAAGTCTGGCCGTCTACACTGATGGATCCAAGGGTGATAGTGGGCAACTAGGTGCCGGAGTTGTAATACCACAATGGGGAATAAAAAAGAGCTACAGTGTAACGGAAGGGGCATCGATTTTTACTGCAGAGATGGTAGCAATTCTTAAAAGTCTAGAAATAATCGAAGATAACCCACCAGAAGCTGTTACGATATTTACAGACTCACTATCATCACTACAAGCACTAGAACACCCAGGTAAATGTAGCCGGCCAGACATAAAGGAAGAAATTTTAGCAATTAATACATCACTAGAGAACAGAGGATGTAGTGTGAGGCTAGTGTGGGTTCCAGCACACATAGGTATAGCTGGCAACGAGTTGGCAGACCAGAACGCCAAGAAGGGAAGAACAAGTAAAAACAATATAAAAGCAGGACTGGGAAGGTCAGAGATCAAGAGCCAAGTGAAGGAAACTATAAACGAGGATGGAAGACAACATGGAAGGAAAGTAGAAAAGGCAGACACGCGTTCAAACTGCTGAAAGAACCAACGAGGACATGCCAGGTCAGAGAAGAATTAAAGATACCATCGAACAAAAAACTGTGGCGTCTCCGACTCGGTGCAGCATACTTCATGGTAGAAGAACCACACTGCCAAGAATGTCAGGAAGAGAATGACATAGACCACTACCTGATCCACTGTAAAAAGTATGAACAACAAAGGCTTGAATTAAAAACTTACTATAGAAATCACAATATAGACTTAACAGGTGATAAGGTTTTAAGTATAGATGCCCCAAGAGATGCCCAATCAATACTTAAAAGATATATACATAAAACAAAGGAAAAAATATAAGGTTAGAACTTCAGAAAAATCATCCAACTAAATAGAAATTAAGCAGCAAGAACTAACAAAGCATTAACAAAAAAATAACTACTCATAGGACAAGGAAAGACAAGGTATTAAAAAAAAGGACAACAACTCAAAAAGAACAAATACTAATACACATTAAAACCAAGTGTAAAGGACAATAGTTATCTAGAAACAATACAAAAGAGAAAATAAAATTGACAAATACTAATATAAATAAAAATCAGCAACTGCAAAAGACAACAGTTATTTAAATTGAATACAAAATTAGTAAAAAAAATGACACTAAATACCCCAATTATAACCAACTTTCAGGTTGAACAGGGTAGACCAAGATGGAACGAGAAGAGGCAACAATGATCAGATGTTGAGTGCCTGATCTCCACCCATCAACTCATCAAAACAACAACAACATTTACAGATTGGTGATAACCGATTTTTAGTGATAGCTGCCCGTTGCGGTGTCCAAGATAGATTGTGAATATTTTGGTTCAGCCACGCGCCCATCAGGTGGACAGCGAATATTGATAGGATTTCGATGTCTTGCCTTCAGGGAAGTACCTAGTTCTTATGTGTCCTATCTAGCCTTCACTTTCTTTCCTTTCCTGACGAAGGCCTTGTGGCCGTAACGTAGACTATTTTCTTTGTCTCTTGTCCTCCTAAGACGAATCACCTTTTTTCGATTTTTTTTCTAAACCCATCCATTGAATATTTTGAAGTGAGTTGTATTTATATTTGTTTTAATTAAGTTTTTGGTACGCTTGCACGCAACGCGTCACATTCAACCATTATCCATGTGCATGGATATGTTGGTTATATTAGGGTGTCTTAGTGTATATTCTGATCTATTTACTGATTGTTTTTCTTATTTTCAAGCGTTTCTTCGAATCCTGTACTTGCTTTCTTATGTTTCCATCACGCACGCTGCATCCCTCAATTATTCCAAATGTCACCATAAAGTAACAACATTCATGCACACCGCTCAAACTTCCTTCGTTTGTTATCTAGGCTGTCAATGAATTTTTACTGTTCTTCTAAGAAACCATACCTCGCTTCCCTCCCGCGAGTATTTCGTTATTTATCATAATATCCACAGCCGTGTGTCACGTGATTTACTGCCCTTGCTCTGCATTGATGGTCCAACAGTGGCAACAATTCAGGGGTTTCTACTGAGGGTCTTCACATGTGTCCATCTTTCGTTCAAGATTACTCTAGGCAGAGATGTCAATTGACAAATAGTGCTTCAATTCTAGAGAGCCTCATAGGAATTTAAAGAAATCAAGTACTAACGGCTGATAGGATCCTGGCCTTGTCAACTTTTATCTTTCCTGACATTCTATGAGTTAGGATTTTAGTTCGTTCTGAGGAGCCCCCAACTGATTTAACTCAGCAAAATATTACTTAAATAGCTCTGTTATAAATATTTAAAATGACTGAGTCATACGGGTGCAGTTAAAATGACTAAATCAACTATACATTTGTATTTTTACGGATAACAAATTTAATAATCAATTATCGTTAACAGGTGTAAAATAAATTAGAGGTGGGGTGAATTTAGATAGAGTCTTTAAAATTTCCTCACAGGCGATGGTCTGATTTGAACAGTAAATAAATATTAGACTAACATAAAGGTATGTTTTCAGGCACTTGTTAGAAATAAAGAAGTAGAACACTAGACAACAGAAAAACCACAGACGTGAGTGGCTTACCCAGGACTCGAACCCAGGACCTTCCGTGCGACAACCTTGCCTAGCTATGTAAGCAAATAACACTATCCTCCCTACCATAAAGGCATCACCAAAAATGATGCTTCGATGACGGGTCATTAGTGCAAACCGCAAGACATAACATCGGAAATTTACCATGGGCAGTCCAGCCTATTATATATATAGATATAGATATAGATATAAGATGATAGGAAACTCTTTACAGAGCGATACAACAGGAAGCAATCTGATCATCAGAAGAAGTCCCCCCGTCCGACAAGTATTTCGGCCCTATATACTCCTTTACACTCTAAGGGGGGCGGGCCCACTTGGGTCATGACTCCCAAGCGTCTCAGCTTCCTGTTGTCTTGCATCGAAAATGAACCCATTTCACTTATGGCAGCAACTTTAAATTCCACAACTCCGCCAGCCGTGGAGGCAATTGTGAAAGTAACAAAGAGAAGACAAATTATTCCGTTCGTTCCGTCGCACACACTGAGACACCAGCGCGAAGTCAACGAGTCGCCACTGCGCGTTCCCCACTGGACTATTGATACTGACACCCCTTATAGTATACACCGCTTGTCGCCCCTGAGTCGCAGCCCGTTCACTAGTCCACCACAAACCTCAGCGTATTGTGGACTTAGAAAAATTCCTGGTGTTTTCTGTACCGCAGCGTTTATTGTTACGATCTCCATTCCCCATTGCGGTTGTTCCACAGCCAGCCTGATGCCTTTTCGGCAGTTTCACTAAGCCTCTTCAGTGCCCTTGTTCTCGACTGTCCCCTCAGCCCCAACAGTTTCAATAGATCATACACTGATGCAGCCACAAGCCCTCTTGCGCCCACTTCAACAGCCATGACCCTTGCAGTGAACCCATCGTGTCTCAGATCCGCGGCCAGATCACTATACTTGGCCGCTTTGAACGAATGTTGCTCATCTAATCTGGATTCAAATGGCACGGTCAGTTCAATCAGTATGACCTGAAGCGTTGCTGCAGAATGAAGCACTATATCCGGCCGTCTCCGCGATTTTCGGATACTCTCTGGATATGCCCCTCGTCCAGGTAGGTCTACCGCCATCTCCCAATCATTTGCACAATCAAGAAGAGATGGTAAAAAAAAATACTGCTACCAGGTTTATTCGGTTTGGGGTGTGCTGACTTTCCTGCCCTCAGAAAGTATGTGTTTGCGGTGTCTGGCCGGACTTTGCTATTCGCCTTCATTCTTGCCAGATCTATTGTCGCAGCAAGCTCATTTAGCACTTTGTTATGGCGCCAAGTGTATCGCCCTTGCCCTAAAGACACCTTACACGCTGAGAGCACGTGTTCAAGTGTCTGCCTCCCCTGGCACAGTGGGCACTGCTCATCATCCGACTTTCCCCATTTCACAAGGTTGGTGGCCGATGGCAGCAGGTCATACAGTGATCTGACAACAAAGCTGAGCCTAAGAGGTGCCATATGCCATATATCATTCCATGTCAAGGACCTCTGCAGGGCTCCTTCCCATGTAGTCCATTGGCCTTGTTGGACCTGCTGCACTGCTTTTTGCAACCTCTTATCATTCTCAGCTTCTCGTATCTCCTGAACTACCATGTCTCTGCGCTCCCTGCTTGATGCCTTGGACCACCAGCGGATGTCTCCATGACCAAATCCCCGTCTATTCGTTTGTGTGTATCCGATTACCTCCCTCAGTTTGAGTGACTCTTGGGCAGCATCAACAGCTTCTTCCACTTTCCACTTCCTTCCCGTTTTCAGTGTGGGCTGAATGGACTTAACCACGTCATCAGCTGACTCGCGTAGCATCATTGCAAGCCTTGCCTTTCCAACTTTGTACTCTTCAACAACTGACTTGAAAGGAAGCAGAAGTTTTGACTTTTTGCAGTACAGTGCTACATCTGACAGACCTGGTGGTACTCCTAGCCATTTTTCTCATGAACTTGTTGACCTTCTGCTCTATGGCTTCCACTGTACTTGTGCTTATTTCATATATAAGCAGTGGCCACAGCAACTTTGGTATCAACATGAACTGGAGGCACCACAGTTTGAACTTCCCCAAGAGTCTGCTTTGGTCTATGATCTGTAGCCCTCTGTCTGCCATTTCTATTGTCTGTTGCACTGCCTTTGAGTCTTTTAATGAGGCATCGTACACCCTGCCAAGACTTTTAACAGGTTCCTCAATGACAGTGGGGATTCTTTGGTTGGAAACCGTGAATATGACCTCTGCTATCTTCCCTTTCCTGACTGATAGGCTTCTCGACTTCTTGGGTTTGAAGCTCATTCTGCACCAGCTGACTAGTTCATCCAGGCGTGCTAACATCCTGATGTTCATCTGATGTCAGAATTGTTGTGTCATCCATGAATGCTTTGAGCGGTGGCATGAGACACATTCCACCGAGCTTTGGACCTATAGCCATTCCTTCAGCCGCATTGAGGATATATATATAATAGGCTGGACTGCCCATGGCAAATTTCCGGTGTTATGTATAGCATGAATCAGAGGTGCTGGAATGTTCTTCCTTGCCAAACAGTCCCAAAGTTTGCTCCAGGAGACCCTGTCAAACGCCTTTTCCAGATCTATGAAACAAAGATGGATTTCACTCTTATACTCAAGGGCCTTTTCACAGCTGTCTGAGCGTGAAGATTAGGTCTTGAGTACTTCGGTTTGCTCGGAATCCGCACTGGACCTCATACAATTGTGGCTCAGCTAGGCGTCGGAGTCTCTGCTCTAGGATTCTAGAGTATATTTTACCAGGTACACTGAGAAGGGATATGCCTCTAAGGTTTCCACATTGCCGACATACTTCCACATTGCATACATATTTGAAAATTGGTGTTATGATGGCAATCTCCCAATCCTTTGGTATGGTCTTGTTGCACCACGCTGCCTGTAAGACCCTTAAGAGTAATAGTTCGCCTGATGCTCCCATGTACTTAACAATTTATGGTGTTATACCATTATGCCCTGCTGCTTTGTCCATCTTGATTTTCTCCAGTGCTGCCTTCAGTTCTTCCATCTTTATGTCATCTTCACCATCATGGGTTTTCTTTTCTGTGCTAGTGGTTATCATTTCTGATGCTTCACCATGCTCACCATCCAGGAGTTCTGAGAAATATTCTTTCCATCTTTCCATTACTTCCTTCGGGGCAGTAAGCAATTTGCCTTGCTTATCCTTTATAAATTTGAGAGGGCATTGTTTTTCTTTCCTCATGTTCTTTAGGGTCTTATAGAACAATTTCTGGTTTTCTTGTGCATCTTTTTCTAGCTTTTCTCCAAATTCTTCCCAGGACTTCTGTTTTGCTGCTAGCACCTTGTTCTTTGCTTCTGTTCTGAGTGTCACATATTCTCTATATTTCTCCATTTGTCCTGCTGTGTTGTTAGCTCCTAAGTATTGTTTGAATGCCATTTTCTTCTCTCTTATTTTCTCTTTGACTTCCTCTGTCCACCAAGGTGTCCTCTTTCTCTTGTTCCCAAGTCGGACTTCACCACATTCTTCTGCAGCAGCGGTCTTTATGATGTCCTTGAATTTAATCCTGAGGGTTTCCAAGTCATCAGGTTGTTCTTCTGTGTTGCTCACCTCTGCAGCTATAAGCCCCTGATATCTGGTCTTAATTTCTGGTGCTCTCAGCTTGTAGGTCTTAATGCTCATTTCTCCTGTTCGTTTATTTAGTTTCCTGAGTGATGTTGGGCAGTTCCTAGGCTGAGCAACTCTTTCAGTTGTTCTTTTGATTGTAAGCATGTAGTGATCACTTCCAATCTCTGGCCCCCTCCAGACTCTAGCATCACGGACATATTTGAATGAGCTCCCCTAACAATGGCAAAGTCGATCACTGACTTCTCATTCTTTGTTGGTTCACATTTAGTGTATGCATGTATGCGCTTATGGGGGAACTTTGTGTTTGTAATGATCAGATTCTGCTCACTGCAGAATCCAAGGAGTCGCTTTCCATTGTCATTCAGTTGTGACACGGACAGAAACTAAAAACATAAATACATATTTATCTCGTATATGACTAGTGTCTATGAGTGTCATCGATTGTTGTATCTGCTGTGTTTTTTGTAGCGTATATGTGATCATACGATATCAGCTTAGGTCTCTTTAATATTGTATTACATGGCCCTATAACATATTAGCGACGACTTTCTGTAAAACCTCAACAATGACGGATTGATGGTCAGGCTTTTGAGCCCACCGCAAAAACAGGGCGGTGAAGGGTGGCTACACTTTTCTGAAGGCCCTACCCTAGACAACTCAACTAAAGGGTCCCTTTGGTATTGCACATCGTTCATACACTGAGACAGCACAAGTACTAACGCAACTAGCAATATAGCTCAATCTAAACCAGGAGTGACCAACTAACCAGTGGTTCCCAACCTATTTTCATCTAAGGACCACTTTTCCAAATACACGTAAGTTGCGGACCACAAGCTTATATGTAATATCGCAATACCATAAACACTTAACTGCTTTTAATTGAGTGGATTAATGTCATATCACATCGTGCTTTGTGTTCCGCTGGCGCAATGATGGTTATAACCGCAACCCAAAAAAAGTTCCTTAATGAACCAAAATTAGGTTTTTGAATGCAGAAATAGAAAAATTATGCTTCCACTGTTTCAAACAGTTTGAAAGGTCATACTGAATTTTTTTTTTGAAATTTCACAACCCTCAGTGTCCGTCACATTGTTAACAAAATATCGCATATGATATACGATCATTAAAAACGTAGGGAGCCTTAGAGCAAAATCAAAGCACTTAATAGCAAATCAATAACTCGCCCGCGGGCCACCTAATTATGCGCCGCGGACCATACGTTTTCCACGTCCCACAGGTTGGAAACCACTGAATTAGACGAAATTTGAGACAACACAACAGATACTAACACAACTACCAATGCAGCTCAATCTAAACCAGGAGTGACCAACTAGACGACCTTTGAGACAACACAATAGGTACTAACACAACTACCAATAAAACTCAATCTAAAATAATGGTAACCAACTGTTGTTGTTCGTCCATCACGGGTGATGAAGACCACTCTGTTCATCCCATTATTATGAATATGTTAGATTAGTCTATGGGTACGAAGGTGACTGATGAGCCCGATGCGGGTCTGGAAAGATCTCGGACAGTGTGGGCAGGGAATGTTTGCTTCATGTGAAGGTTTTATTTCACAGTCTTTTCTAGCTTGTCTCCTCTGTTCCGCTGCTGCTCTTCTGGATGATTCACATGCCGCTGCACCTTTACGAAAAGATGTGCGCCAAGCAGTTCGGTCTTGCGCGGCAGCTCTTCCCATGTGTCTGGGTTTATCACAAAGGTTTTCAATGACGTCTTTAACGTGTCTTTGAAGCGCTTCTTTTGGCCACTATGGGAGCGTTTACCCTTCTGCATCTCACCATAAAAGAGTATATTTGGCAGTCGATGGTCTGGCATGCAGACTAGGAGACCTGCCCAGCAAATCTGTGACTGCATCAGAATAGTATGGATGCTAGGGATACCAGCTCTGTCAAGAACGGCGGTGTCCGGAATCTTGTCTTGCCATTTGATGTTCATTACCTTACTGAGACAAACTGTATGGAAGTGGTTTAGCTTCTTTACGTGGTGCCTGTATACAGTTCATGTTTCACATGCATAAAGCAGCACTGGAAGCACCGCAGCTCTGTACACCTTCAGCTTTGTCTGTAGACTAATGCCACTTCTATGCCAAACGTTGGTGTATAGTCTGCCTAATGTGCTGCTGGCTTTGGAGATCCTGGTGTTTACCTCATCATCAATGACGATGTTCCGGGAAAGTGTGCTACCAAGGTATGTGCATCTGTTCACAACATTCATTTCCTCACCATTTACCTTGATGATTGGTAAGCCCAAAGTTGGCACAGGCTTCGGAGAATCTATCCACGCTGTGCTGCAGATCAACCTGTTAACCAGCATTGCAGGCACAATCGTCAGCAAACAGAAGATCTCTGATGGTGTCTGATTTGACCTTGGTTTTCGCTTGAAGCCTCCTAAGGTTGAACAATTTTATATCAATACGATATCTGATGTCGATTCCTGTGTCTCCGTCTCTGAAAGCATCAGTCAGCCTAGCAGAAAACATGATACTGAACAGAGTCGGTGCAAGTACACACCCTTGTTTAACTCCGTTTGAGACGATGATAGGCTGTGACAACTCACCGTTTTCCTGAACTCAAGCCTGCATTCCATCATGCAGTTGATGCACTTCTTCTTCTTCGATCCTTAACCACCGACCGTCAAAGCAGTCAGTGGCCATCACGCCTAGTGGCATCTTGTAGGGCAACAACAAATTGATTCCACTTTGCACGGTCGGTGGCCATCCTTCGTACAGTGCCCCAACTCTGGTTCATTCTTTGCATCTCAGCCTCCACAGTCCTCCGCCAAGTTGTTTTTGGTCGGCCTCTCTTTCGCTTTCCTTCAGGGGTCCAAAGCATAGCTGTTCTTGTGATGGCATCGGGGTCTCTTCTGAGGACATGACCAACCCAGCTCCAGCGTCTGCCAGCTATGATGGTATGCATGTCCTCTTGCTTGCTACGAGTAAGCAGATCTTGGTTGGTGATGGTATTCGGCCAAAAGCTTCGGTGAATTTTTCTTAGGCATGTTGTGTGAAAAGAGGACAATTTTGACATTTCCTTCTCTGTGACTCTCCAGCATTCCGCACCATAGAGAAGCACAGAAAGCAAGTTGATGCACCATTGAGATAAATTTCTTTGGGCAGCCGTATTTTGCCATGATCTTCCATAGACCCTCTCTACTGACCGTGTCAAGTCGATGAAAGCTGTGTACAGGTCACAGTGCTGTTCTTGGAACTTTTCTTGTATCTGTCTTGCAGCGAACACCATATCGGTGGTTCCACGTTATTTCCGGAATCCAAACTGACTTTCAGGTAAAAGACCTTTGTCAAGATGAGCCGTAATGCGATTCAGAAGGATTCTGGCGAATATCTTATCAGCGATTGATAAAAGAGAGATGCCTCGATGATTGTTACAGTCTTGGCGATTACCTTTACGTTTATATTGATGTATAATTGACGCATCTTTGAGATCGTGTGGGATGGTTTCACTCTGCCACATTTGCTGGAAGATCATGTGGAGTTTCTCTATCAGAACTGTACCGCCATCTTTATAAACCTCAACAGGAATTGAATCAGAGCCGGGGGACTTTCCACTAGAAAGTTGACGAATCGCTTTTTGAGTTTCCTCCAGAGTTGGTATATCATCTAGTGCTTCATTTATAGGAAATTTAGGCAGGCGGATGATGGCTTCGTCGTTTATAGATGATGGCTCGTTCAGAATATTATTAAAGTGTTCGACCCAGCGTTGGAGAATTTTTTCCTTGTCTGTAATTAGTGTTTTTTCCATCTGCATTAAGGAGGGGAAATGATCCTGATGATGTTGGACCATAGACCGCTTTGAGTGCATGGTAAATGTCGTGTGGTGAGTACTGGGGCAACTACAACAGTAGTTTTTGCATGGAATAGTCTATGAGATATTAGATATAAGGTCTCTAGAAATTCCAGGCAAAAACTACTGTTGTAGTTGCCCCAGTACTCACCACACGACAATTGGGGGCTCGTCCGGGATCTAAGGGCAGAAGCTAAGGTCGTGGGGAAACAGAACTCTTTACATAATTAATTAGAAAACACTGTCTAGTGGAAAGCATTCGCATTCCTGTCTTCTTGTCCCTATCTCGAATAGGTCTTTATTCTTTCTTAACGAGCCAATTTCTAGAGACCTTGTATCTATATCTCATAGACTATTCCTGGCAAAAACTACTGTAGTAGTTGCCCCAGTGACACACCACACGACAATTGTGGACTCATCTTGGGATTAGTGAACCCGGACTTAGAAGTGTGATAAATCAAATTTTCATCCCTGCCATACAGATGCGATAATTGCGAAATTGGTTGGCATTTCGAGGGATTATCTCTTAGAATGACTATTACTATAATTTGTCTATTTCATAGGGGAATAATTTATATCTCTAAAGCACGAGTGATACTTTTTAAATTGAGTATCAAACGGACAGATTAAACACTTTTTGAGAACAGAGGATACTGTAGGGAACTGAAAATTTTTTTTTTTCAGTAACTGCTGGAGAAATTGTTATCATAAATATTTAGTAAATTTTTCATAGAAAACTTCGAGATAATCTGTTACATAATTTTTCAGAATATGCTGAGTGAGTGATTTTTTAAAGAACTATTTGAACTTGATTACTAATTTAAACCTAGCTGGTTTTAAAGAGATAATTACTTGTGCGAGTCTAAACAATTTGCTTGGAGGTCACTGCCAATTTTTCCCTTCGTGAACCCATACTGCATATCATGGCAGATGCCGCAAAAATTAGGACTAGTTTAATGGAGGCAGGGCGTGAATTCGGGTTAAGTGGAAAAGACCTGATGAAATATGTAAGCGAGGAAACTGATAAACTCCATGAAAGAGAGATGGAAATGCAGAAACTTACAATGGAGAAGGCCGCAGCAGAAGCAGCGGAGCGGAAAGAGAAAGCCGCAGCAGAAGCAGCGGAGCGGAAAGAAGCAGCAGAAGCAGCGGAGCGGAAAGAAGCAGCAGAAGCAGCAGAGCGGAAAGAAGCAGCAAAAGCAGCGGAGCGTAAAGAGAAAGCCGCAGCAGAGCATGCACTTAAGATGAAGCAACTGGAAATCCAGGGACAGACCAATCAAATAGAGCTGGCAAAAAGTGCAGCGGCTTCCAACTTTGATGGAGGGTACTCACCCCACTCAGATGGTGTGCCTACTTCACAACCTGCGCCACCAAATGCCATGAACTTTCCGCTGGAACCTTTTATAGAAAGGAACGATACCATGGACGCCTTTTTAGGCCGCTTTGAACGCTTTGCAACAGGGTTTGGACTTGAAGAACTGAAGTGGAACCTGAAACTTTCCCATGGCCTAAGAGGAGCCGCCTACGAAGTTTTTAATAAACTTCCGGCCGGAGAGCAAGATAACTATCAGGCATTGAAAAAAGCACTCTTGGTGAGGTACGAGCTTCATTCAGAGGCTTACCGAAAAAAATTTCGAGGTTCTAGGAAGGAAGCCGGAGAGACTTTCTCACAGTTCGCAGCCCGTATTGAAGACTACCTAGTGAAGTGGTGTACACTGGGAAACTTTACCGAGAACTATGACGGGTTGAAAGAGCTGATTGTGATAGAGCAACTAAAAGAATCTATGTCGGTGGAAATGCGTAGATTTCTCACTGAAAACGGCGCTGACCGGTTAGAAAATATTCTTACACTGGCAGAGCGATTCCAAAATGCTCTCATGGAGTCTGAAGGAGCCAGAAAGAAGTTTTCGGATCAGGCGCCAAAGCAACCTGCTCGCTCCCAACCAGACCAACAAAGCAAAGGACCACACATCTCGCATAAACAGCACGCAAAACAAGATAACTACAAAGAGCAAAACAAGAAAAATGCTGCGCCACACCAGAGACATGGAGATAAATGGTGCAAGTACTGTCGCTTGAACAATCACAACACTAATGAGTGCAAGCGCAGACCTCCTCCCCAACATGCTGCCTGTCTGCAGACAAAATCGTCACCCCGGAAGGAGCAGAGGACCGGAAACGTTTCTCATCCTCCCGTCATCGAATCAGTCCTCGTGAACGGACAATCTGTGGAGTGCCTTTATGACACTGGACTTGCTTTCGATGCGGTGGTCAGGGCATCTCTTGTCACCCCTGACCAGATAACAGAAGAGATAGTCGACATCCAAGGTCCGACGAAGGATGTTACACCCATGACACTGCCAATTGCACTTATCAGAGTGGAATCTCGTTATGTGACAGGAGAGATTCGTGCAGCTATCATGGAAGAACCAATCTACTCTTTAATCTTGGGATGTAGATATGTGTTCCTTGGAGAACCTACTCAACCACTAGTCATGGCGGCCGTACAGACTAGAGGACAGTCAAGAAAAGACGCAGAGCAGGAACCTCCTACCAATATCCTCCCCGAGGAATTGAAGAGGGCCCAAATGGAAGATTCCTCACTGGCGCCCTGTTTCAAAAAATTACCTAGGACACACAACCCTCCTACCAAGAGACTTCTTTATTTCGTCAAGTCTTGTCCTCAGTGCCAGAAAGTTGCACCAAAACACTGGACGGCACCCGCGACCCTTGGGGAGATGCCAATCTTGGGCACCCCATTTGAAAGAGTGGCCGTGGATATAATTGGACCTCTGCTGAGAACTAAGAAGAGGAACTCCCATATCCTTACCTTAGTGGACACCTGTTCCATGTGGGGCGAAGCCATAGCCATGCCAGCATGCGACTCAGTGCATGTAGCTGACGCTTTACTGAATATCTTTACTAGATTGGGCTTCCCGCATGAAATTCTCACAGACAACGGGTCACAATTTAGAGGCAAATTGACAGAGGAGGTGCTTAGAATATTCAAGACTAGGCATATCCATACTTCGCACTATCACCCCCAAAGTAACGGGCAAGTGGGGCGGTTTAACGGGATGCTCACCTCTATTCTTCGGAAGTTGGCACAGGAGAAGCCAGAAACTTGGGATCAGTATCTTCCTGCCGCATTATTTGCTTATAGGGAAGTACAGCATGCGTCAACTGGAGTTCCTCCGGCCACATTACTCTTCGGAAGACCTATTAAAGGTCCATTAGAAGCATTACTAACAACATGGACAGATGCCAAGGCAGACGACACTGTCACATTAGCTTTCCAGTACGTCACAGACTTGAAACAACGCCTGAAGACTGGCTGGGAATTAGCCACAGCGAAAGTACGGGAGGCTAGGCGGAAACATGCCAAATATTACAATCGCAATTCGAAAGACCGAGAACTAGCAGTAGGAGAGAAGGTGCTACTTCTTCTGCCAAGTAGCAGTAATAAATTGCAGATTTGCTGGAGGGGACCCTACAAAGTGGTGGAAAAGATTTCTCGCACCAACTATAAAATCGCCGTGAACGGAAAGCAGAACATTTATCACTTAAATCTGCTTAAGAAGTTTTACGAGCGAGCCCCTGCCGAACCAGCGCACCTCGTGACTATGACCATTGCTATGCAAATGGAAGAAGAGCCATTATCATCCGTAGAGTACCCGGTGATACAGGAGGAATCACATTTAGATGTGAAAATAAGCTCCATCTTAACGGAAGCCCAGCAAGAAAAAGTAAGGAGATTGATGGAAAACCACGCCGACTCTCTGACAGACAAACCAGGCCGGACAAACCTGATGGAGTTTGACATGGAAGTCACGGATCCTACGCCCGTCCGAATGAGAACCTATCCGATTCCGTATGCCAAGGCGACAGCATTAAAGCAAGAAATTGATTACTTACTTAAGGAAGGAATAATTTCGAAGTCGGAGTCCCCTTACAGTGCCGGAGTGGTGCTGTTACGCAAACCCAGTGGAGAACACCGCCTGTGCATTGACTACCGACAGCTGAATGCGTTAACACAGTTCCAGCCAGAACCGTTACCGGACCAGAACCAGCTATTTACTAAGCTGAGCAGGGTTCGCTATTTTTCAAAGATCGACCTCAGTAAAGGGTACTATCAAATACCGGTAAAAGCTGAGGTGAGGAACCTGTTAGCCTTCAGTACTCCAGATGGACACTTCGAGTTTAATGTGATGCCATTTGGACTGAACAATGCTCCTAGTGTCTTCACAAGGATGATGCGAAAGTTATTGGATCCTTTGAATCATCCCGCCATCAGCAATTTTATGGATGATATCCTAGTAGCTACTGAATCGTTTGAAGAACATATATCAGCGCTATCCTTGCTGTTTAACAGACTCAGAGAAGTGGGACTAACCGCCCCCCGCCCAACCACATGTCAAATTGGGTGTGAACAGCTAGAGTTCCTAGGACATACTATATCCCATGGGACCATGTTCCCCGAGACTCAAAACGTTGAGAAGCTGACCACCGAGATCTACACTAAAAGGGATGTCCGGTCATTTGTATCTCTCTGTGGATTCTACTAGTGATATATAAAGGATTTTAATAGCCTCTGTGCACCGCTTACATCGCTAACCAAGAAAGAAAACCCAGATAAAGTGACATGGTCAGCAGAATGTGAACATGCATATGCACTCTTAAAAGAGAAATTCACCACAAAACCTATTTTACGGCTTCCGGATTTAACTAGAAAATTCATCTTGCGCACAGAAGCCAGTAACATTGGAATCGGGGCTACATTACTACAGCCAGATGACAGAAGCACACCAAATCTATTTCCGGTCGCATATGCGAGTCGGAAGTTAAACCGAGCAGAACAAAACTATTCCACAATCGAAAAGGAATGTTTGTCCCTCGTCGGAAGAATACAAAAATTTCCAGCATACCTGTACGGAAGGAAATTTACAATCCAGAGTGATCACCAACCTCTGACCTTCCTCGCCAATTCAAAGAATTTGAATGCTAGACTGATGAGGTGGTCGCTTGTTCTACAACCTTACACGTTCCAAGTGGACTATATCCAAGGAAAACATAACGTAGGAGCGGATTTTTTAAGCCGTCTTCCTATGAGGCAGGACGGAGAGCACAGACAAGTAGAGGAAAGGGTGAAAACCGGAGAGAAAAACGAAGATGAGGAAAAGGATTAAGGAATCCCGAGCAAGAAGGCTAAGCTCTCCTGAGTACGATTGACATCACTCTTGAGGAGGGGCTATTGTGATAAACGAGCGCAAAGGCCTTGTTGCTCCATCTTTTCCTACATTTTTCATATTGTATTTTCTCTGACATTTGCTCTTTCATCTCAAATTTGCGATCCACATTTGCTATTTCATTGTTGTGATTACTCGCGACCGGTATCTCTTCTTCTTCTTCGATCCTTAACCACCGACTGTCAAAGCAGTCAGTGGCCATCACGCCTAGTGGCGTCTTGTAGGGCGACAACAAATTGATTCCACTTTGCACGGTCGGTGGCCATCCTTCGTACAGTGCCCCAACTCTGGTTCATTCTTTGCATCTTAGCCTCCACAGTCCTCCGCCAAGTTGTTTTTGGTCGGCCTCTCTTTCGCTTTCCTTCAGGGGTCCAAAGCATAGCTGTTCTTGTGATGGCATCGGGGTCTCTTCTGAGGACATGACCAACCCAGCTCCAGCGTCTGCCAGCTATGATGGTGTGCATGTCCTCTTGCTTGCTACGAGTAAGCATATCTTGGTTGGTGATGGTATTCGGCCAAAAGATGCGGTGAATTTTTCTTAGGCATGTTGTGTGAAAAGAGGACAATTTTGACATTTCCTTCTCTGTGACTCTCCAGCATTCCGCACCATAGAGAAGCACAGAAAGCACGCAACTCTGGTATAATCTTAATTTTGTGCTTGTGCTGTATTGGGAGGACTTCCAGATGTTATTTAGGCTAAAGAAGGCTGTTCTTGCCTTATTCATTCTGATGTTGATGTCTTTGCCTGCCCCACCGTCTGGTGTTACTATGCTTCCTAGGTATGTGAAGGTATCTGTCTGTACCAATTGCTGATTCCTTACTGATATGGGCTCAGGGTTGCTCACATTGAGCGTCATGACCTCAGACTTCTTTAAATTGATGTTCAAGCCCACCTGCTGGCTAAATTTATTAAGTCTATCCGTTTTTTTCCTGGATGTGTTGATGTGAATGTGCCAGCAGTGCAATGTCATCTGCATATTCCAGATCTTCCAATGTAGAAAATGTAGTCCATCTTATTCCTCTTGGACTGCCCTCTGTTGTCTGGCGCATCACCCAGTCTATGACTGTTAAAAAAAGAGTGGTTGATAAGGGGCATCCCTGTCGTACTCCTGTCTTCACCTCGAAGGTTAGGTTGCTCTGCCCAACACTACACGTAAAGTTGGCATAGAGGCTTTTTATGATTGACACTATGCAGCTTGGAATTCCATAAGCCCTCAGTATTTTCCATAAACTGTCCCTATGTATGCTGTCAAAAGCCTTTTCAAAATCAACAAAATTTATGTAAAGCTGTCTTTGCCATTCTGAGCACTGCTCTATAATGTTCCTGAGAGTGAATATATGGTCTACACATCTTCTGTTCTTTCTAAATCCTGCTTGTTCTTTCCTCAGTTTTTAGTCTACTGCCTTTGAAATTCTCTGTATAATTATCCTGCCTAGTATTTTGCTGGGAACTGAGAGAAGAGTGATTCCTCTCCAATTATTGCAGTCTGCAAGATCTCCCTTTTTGGGCAATTTGACAATTATTCCTTTGTTCCACTCTGATGGTGTTGTCCCCGTTTTCCACACTTGTGAAAATAGTGGTTCTAATAGTTCTGCTGCTAGCTCAGGGTCTGTCTTAAATAGCTCTGCATTTAAGTTATCATGGCCCGGAGCTTTACCGTTCTTTAACCCTTTGATTGCTGTGATGATTTCTTCTTTTCGTGGAATGTCTGTATTTACATCTAGATCATTTTCAGCCTCAGGAACATTCAATTGTGTCTCTGGTATTTCCTTGTTCAGAGTTTCTCTGAAGTGCTCTGCCCATCTTGTTTCCTGTCCCTCTGCTGTCTTGATGAGATTTCCTTGCTTATCTCTTACTAATGTAATATTGTTTGCACCTTGTTTTCCGCTGATGAATTTAGTTATTTTGTATACTGTGCTTTGTTCATTTCTCAGTGCTGCCTCTTCTGCCTGTTTTGCAAGATCGTCTAGGAAATTCCTTTTGTTGGCTCGGGTTTGGCGTTTAACTTCCCTGTCCAGCTGGCTGTACTGTTTGCTATATAGTTGCTTTAACCTGGGGGACTTCGCTTCTGTTTTCTTTCTTTTCATTTCCTTTCTCATCTTTATGGTGTTTAGTGTTTCTGGTGTTATCCAGTCTTGCTTCTTCCTTTCCTGGAATCCTAAGCATGATTTGCTACTTTCCTTATATACTGTTTAAATGGTGTTGAAATTCTGGTCTATATCATCAGTCAATGTCTTTTCCTGGCTTTTGGCAAATTGATATCGTATCTTAATGTCGGCCGCAAAAGCTTTTCTGGTAAGGAGGTCCTTCAATTTGCTGATGTCAAACCTTTTCTGTGTAGTTACAGTTGGTCCAGCCCTTCTTAGTTTCACTTTCAGTTTTGCTACTACTGAATGGTGATCACTTCCCACATCTGCACCTCTTCTTACCTTCACATCTTGTAATGCATGTCTCCATCTACCGTTAACCATGATGTGGTCTATCTGGTTTATGTCCCGACCATTTGGTGATTCCCATGTTAACTTGTGAATTTCCTTATGTGGGAAAAGTGTTCCTCCAATGACCAGGTTGTTAATGCTACAGAAACTTATTAGCTTATCCCCATTTTCGTTTGCTGTTCCGCTGCCGCATTTCCCCATTGTTCTTTCATTATATGTATTGTGTGTACCAACTTTCGCATTGAGGTCTCCCATTACTATAACAAGATCATATCTAGGTGTGTCTTCCATTTCTTTCTGCAGTTGTTGATAGAATTCATCCTTGACCTCCTCATCGCTATCATTCGTTGGTGCGTAGCATTGTATTATTGTAGTGTTGGTGAATCTCCCTCTCAATCTCAATCGTATCAGTCTGTTGTTGATGGGTTTCCATTCCAGTAATGTCCTTTCTATCCCTTTCTGTAGAATAATGGCTACGCCTTCACTGTGCTGTCCATCCTCTCTTCCAGAGTAAAGTACTGTTTCTCCTGTTGCTGTTTTAACTTTTCCTGCCCCTGTCCATCTGCTCTCACTTATCCCCAGGATGTGTAACCTATAGTTTCTCATTTCTGCGGTGACCTGTCTTAGTTTACCTGTCTCGTACATTGTCCTGACATTCCAAAATCCTATTCTTGTATCCTGTTTTGCGGTCAGGACATCCGTTTTCATGTCAGTGGCTTCCTTTCGGCTTTCACCACTGACAGTCGTACGAGCCACAGACTCCGAATGTCCATCCCGCAGCAAAGTTTGTTCATTTGATGTTGTTTCCGTAACTTCATTATGTTTTTTTCCATAGACAGGGGTGTCAGCCCTATGCTAAAACCCCCAACCTGGAGGACCAGGGTACCAGCTTTTGTCTGACCCCTACCCACACAGACCAGTCCAGCTTGGTTGAACCTACCAGGAGTAAAACTCCCACTGGCATAGCTCTGGGGATTGTCAGGGTACGCAAGCTGCCATACCGCTACAAGGTATAGGTACCATTGATGGCAGGCGACCGGTATCTAGAGAACCACATTTGTTCTTTGATCGGGGGAAATAAAGTCCTTTGATTGAGTCCACATGCCTGACAGTATCGTTTGAAGCCCACATAGTATCGTGATAAATCTGGTAAAAACACATCTGGGCATGCTGTAATTTCTGTGACACCACATTGGACGCCCAGATTGGCCAGGGGAAAACGTCTCATGCTGTAATGGTGTTATCTTGGGTCGGCCGCGGTTCAGACAAGCGTTGATTTACCACATTGGACGCCCACCTTGGCCAGGTGAACAATAAACAATCAGAGGTCAAACTACACCCACGTTTGGACTGACAGGGGAAAAGAGCGATCCTGTGAATGAGTGACCAGAGGGGCCATTAATGATTGGTTGGTATGAGCTGTACAAGAAACCCATATTGGACTGGCAGAAATATAATCTACTGCGTAGCTTGTTCTGGGAAGGAGTCCAGTTTTTTACCTTGTGAGGAAGAGATTAATCCCCAAAAAGCCTAGCCTAATACACGTGTTTATTCAGAGTGGATGATAATTCAGTTCTGTGATTAATTGTGTTCTTAAAGGATTTTGCGAAGGGAAAAGAAGGTTAGTAGATCTTATACTTATTAATACATTTTCTTATTTTTGTTTATTTTAACCTCACAGCTAAAATGTGCGAAAGATAAAGTTTCAAATAATTCTTGGCATAACTGATTAATAAAATCAGAAGATTTTCCTAGAAGATGATAGGATGATTCATTCATTCATAACCCTCCACTCCCAAAGGAGCATAGGCCTTCAACAAACACATGCCAAGTCCTCCTGTCACGTGCCATCATCTCAAGTTCTTTCCATGTTCTCCTCATCATTTTCACCTCTGTTTTCAACTCTCTTCTCCATGTACTTCTTGGTCTTCCTCTGCCTCTCTTGCCCTGGGGGTTCCAGAACAAGGACTGCCTTGTAATCCTATCAACAGGTTTCCTCAGTGTGTGTCCTATCCATCGCCATCGTCTTCTTCTCATCTCTTGTTCCACTGGCACTTGTCCAGTTCTTGTCATCAGTTCCACATTGGTAACCTTGTCATACCATTTTAATCCCTCTATTCTACGCAAGCACCCATTTATGAAAGTCTGTAGCTTTTTGGTTGTTGTCTTTGTTGTTCTCCATGTCTCCGAGCCATACAATAGGACTGACTTCACATTTGAGTTGAAGATTCTTATTTTCGTGTTGGATCCTATTTCTCTTGATCTCCATATATTTCCCAATGCAATGAAAGCTCCTCTTGCTTTTTGTATTCTTATTTTGATATCGCTGTCTGTCCCTCCAACTTTATCTATATTACTGCCACGATATGTGTATGATTCTACATCTTGTATTGGCGTTTCTTCAAGTTCAACCCTGTTTTCATTACCTGCATTTATTCTCATTATCTTTGTCTTTTCCCTGTGTATTTTCAGACCCAATTGCTGTGACCTCTCATCTAGTGTTTCCAATTTGTCCTGCATCTGATTACGGTTATGGGACAGGAGAGCCAAATCATCAGCAAAATCCAGATCATCCAACTGCTTAGTCAGAGTCCACTGGATTCCATTTCTGTTGTGTGTTGTCGATGATCTCATAACCCAATCTATTGCCAGCAAGAAAAGAAATGGAGACAAGAGGCATCCCTGTCGCACTCCTTTTCTTATCCCAAATGGTTCTGTAAGCTGTCCTTCATGAAGAACTCTGCACGTCATGTCTTCATAGGTTTTCTTTATTAAATTAATGATCTTCAGGGGAACTCCATAATGCCTCATCAATTTCCAAAGTGATTCTCTGTCCACACTGTCAAATGCTTTTTCGTAGTCCACAAATCCGATGTATAGTGGTGAATTCCATTCCAGACTTTGTTCAACTATTATTCTCAAAGTGGCTATCTGGTCTGTACATGATCTGTTTTGTCGAAAACCTGCTTGTTCATCTCTCAATTTCTTGTCTATGGACTCCTTTAATCTCTCAAGGATAATCCTGTTCAATACCTTTCCTGGCACTGATAGTAACATTATTCCTCTATAATTTGTGCACTCTTGTAGATTTCCCTTCTTAGGCAACTTAACCAGATATCCTTCCTTCCATTCTGCTGGTATCTCTTCTTTTTCCCAGACTTTACCAAGTAATTTATATAACATCTCTGTAGCCGTGTCGATATCTGCTTTGATGGCTTCTGCTGGAATGCCATCAGGTCCAGACGCTTTTCCATCTCTTAGAAGCTTTATGGCTTTCTTTATTTCTTCCTTCGTTGGTCTTTCACCGTTAATTTGTAGCTCTTCTTCTGCTGGCTGGATGTCCGGCTGGTTTTGTGGAGCTGGTCTATTGAGAAGGTCCCCAAAATATTCTGTCCACCTCTTCATTTGCTCTTGTATATTGCTGAGCAGTTTCCCATTCTTATCTTTTATGAGGCAACTTGTTTGCTTGTATTTTCCTGTTAGCTTCTTTGTGCTGCTATACAGTTCTCTCATATTTCCTTTGGCTGCAGCATCTTCTGCCTCTCTTGCCAACTCCTCAATATACTTCCTCTTGTCTCTTTTGATACTTTTTTTTACTTCTTTGTTTGCTTCTGTGTACACTTCTTGAGCCTTGGCTTTGGAACTTCTGGTTTTGCTTGTGTTTAACTCTGCTTTCTTGTTTTTTCTATCTTTTATCTTATTGATGGTTTCTGTTGTTATCCATGCTTTTTGTTGTCTTTCCCTTTTCCCCAGTATTTCTTCACATGTCTCCTTCCATACCGTTTTGACCTGCTGCCAATAGTCTTCTGTATTCTCTACATCTTCCAACTGTTGGAGCACTTGGAATTTGTTGGATACTGTGACCGCAAATTTGTCTCTTGTTTCTTGATTTCTTAGCTGTCCTACATTAAACTGTTGTCTATAATTTTGCATTGTTGCATATCTCTTGAGTTTCATTTTTACTTTGGCTATCAGAAGATGGTGATCTGATGCCACATCTGCTCCTCTATATACCTTTACATCCTGCAATGATGATCTAAACTTCTTCTTTATGCATATATGATCGATCTGATTTTCTGTTCTATGGTCTGGTGATATCCATGTTGCCTTGTGTATTCTCTTATGTGGAAACATGCTTCCTCCTATAGCCAGTTGATTTGAAGCACAAAAGTTTGCGAATAGTTCTCCATTTTCATTCATTACTCCTAGCCCATGTTTTCCCATGACTTCTTCAAATCCGGTATTGACTGTACCTATCTTTGCATTCATGTCACCCATCAAAATTGTGATGTCTCTTCTTTTTACTTTATCCATAATTTCCTGTAGTTTAGTATAAAATGCTTCTTTCACAGACTCTTCTTTGTCATTAGTTGGTGCATAACATTGGATGACATTGACATGAATTTTCTTTTTAGCTGTTTTGAAAATAGCTGTTATTATTCTGGGTCCCACAGCTTCCCATTCAATGAGTGCTTTCTGTGCTTCTTTAGATAACATAAGAGCTACCCCTTCACTGTGGTGTGAACTTTCGTCTTCGTGTCCTGAGGACAGCACCAATTCACCTGTGATGAGTTTCTTCCTGTCTACCCCCTTCCACTTTGTTTCACACATTCCCAGAACCTCGATTTTGTATTCCCTCATTTCTGCTGCTACTTGTGCCACTTTCCCCTTGTTCGTTCAATGTCCGAACATTCCAGGTGCCAAATCTGGAAGTTCTCCTAGAAGAAAGAAGGTTAGTCAGCAACACAGACTCCTTTCGGCTTTCTCTGTGTTGCATCATACGCCTCCCTGCGAGAGGACCTTCCCCTGTCTTGGATGGCTGTGTTTTATTTTCTTTATTTGACTTGTCCATATTTGTTGAAGTTTTTTGTGGTTTAAATTTTTTTTACAGGATAGGGTAACCGGCCCCATGCCCAACCCTCCTTAGTCGCCTTCTACGACATGCTTGGCAGGGGACAGTGTTACTATTCTTTGCTCCCCTTTCGGGCCCCGGTAACACACGGGTGATGATAGGATGATAGGAGGTAATTAATAGTTCATATTTCACCTTTATCATCATCACAGTCTCCCATGCGCACACACTCTCATGCACAAGATATTTAACATCATTAGAATTGAACTCAGAGAGAGAGAGAGAGATGAATAATGAGCAGTAGTTTAAATGCAAGTCAACCAGTGATGTTAAATGTGAAAACTTACGAAGACTTTTGTGTGTCTTCAGTTCATCAGAAGTCTGAGTCTACACGCAACGTGTCTGACGTCTAACCAGAAATAGGTTATCAAAAACGGACATTTGGCTAGCAGAATTCGCCATAGGACATCTTTCATTCCTCAATTAAAAAGGAATATTGTCTCACCCACAAGTCAGAAGGTGGACGCAGCATTTTTCGTCACCATATACTGCTTGCTCACAAGTTCAATACATCGTTATCACAAGTTCAAATCACTCGAAAGATCATTATTATCTGAAGTCAAGCAAAAGAGCTCAAAAGAGGAATCGCATATTTATACCACGTGCAACACACTCTTAAGCGCATTCTATGAAGCAGACTATATATATATATATATATATATATATATATATATATATATATATATATATATATATATATATATATTAATATATATATATATATGATGAATCACAACTACATATGCAAGGTTATGAGTCTACATATCACTAACATTTCGTGAAAATATCCAGTCTGGCCAGTACCCTCGGGATATTAGACAACAGACCTTTTGTTCATATGACAGCTATTAACTGTTGATCAACACTACAGAGATATACTCAAACAGTGAAGGAATATACATAGATATCTCGTCAGCTTTTCTCCGTACGACAACAGTATTCATCAGAACGTCCTCTCAGCTTAGAGATACCCCATTCGACATAACGTATAACAACTTGGGGCATTTTATGCATACATGTGAATCCTCATATCTAGGAGAAGCATTTAGAGACACATGGACTGTGTAGAGTACTCACCAATTTGGTAACACGTATCATATCACATCATCATTTCACTTTACACCAGTTCATTCTTAATTAACTATTACTTAATTAACTGTAATTTTATTATCTCATCTGTGTGTTTTGTGTGAATCGTCTTTCACCATCATCACGTTCTAACCATTACTAACCCTATATGTGTGGATATTTCATTAATAAACCCAACGATCGGTTGATCATTATCAAGAGTTTGTTAATGTATCACTCGTGCTGTCGGTGTTACATATTCACCTATAGGAACCTTTCTCTACTCAGATGAGGTTGGGGGCTTTTTCTTTACGGGATCTAAGGGCAGAAGCTAAGGTCGTGGGGAAACAGAACTCTTTCCATAATTAATTAGAAAACACTGTCTAGTGGAAAGCATTCGCATTCCTGTCTTCTTGACCCTATCTCGAATAGGTCTTTATTCTTTCTTAACGAGCCAATTTCTAGAGACCTTATATCTATATCTCATAGACTAATCCTGGCAAAAAACTACTGTAGTAGTTGCCCCAGTGACACACCACACGACAGTAAAAATGTGTCAAGTCATTGCTGTCAGCAAAGCCTAAGAGCTCATCTGCTTTATTACTCAGCCATGAATTCCGCATCTGGCGTAGTTTATGGTGGACGATTCTACGCATGTTGTTGAAAGCCTCTTTCTTTGATGTAGATTTTGGATCATTTAAATATACTTTATGGAGATGGTGTTTCTCAGCCAACATCTTCTTGATATCATCTGAGTTCTCATCAAACCAGTCATTTTGTTTCTTGATGGCGGGACCCAGGACCTCTGTAGCAGTGTTGTAGATATGCGCACGTAGGGCTGCCCAATTTGTTTCCAGACTTTGGCCATCTAACGAGATAGATTTGAGACGGTCTTCTAGGGTATCAGTAAATGACTGTTTGATTTTTGTCTTCTTTAGTTTGGTGACATCCAGCCTTTTATGAATTTTCTTCTCCTGAGGGCGCCTGGCTGGTTGGATACGAATTTTAAGTTTAGACACAATGAGGCGATGATCAATCCAGCATTCGGCACCACACATAGACTTGGTCATGCGGACATCTTGCCTGTTCTTCTTCCTAACAATTACGTAGTCAATTAAGTGCCAATGCTTTGAGCTAGGGTGCATCCAGGAGGTCCTGTTGCGGGTACGAAGTCGAAAAATGGTGTTGGTGACAAGAAGGTCATGTTCTGCGCAAGTCTGGAGAAGTCCATTGCTGTTACAGCGACCCACGCCGTACTTTCCGATAGTGCCACTCCACGAGATGTTATCTGAGACTACTCTAGCATTAAAGTCACCAAGAATTATGAGCTTATCTGCTGTAGGAACTGATGCAATGACTGCATGTAGTTCTTCATAAAACCTATCCTTGACGTCATCCTGGTTTGTCATAGTTGGTGCATACGCGCTAATGATGGTGGCATGTTATCTTCCATAACGCAGGGGGATCTTGACCATCATGAGTCGGTCATTTATTCCCTTTGGGGGCCCCGCTAACTTGCCGACAATTACTGTTTCGATTGCAAATCCAACCCCTGCTTCTCGTCTTTCTTCAGTACCTTTTCCGCTCCAATAGAATGTATAACCTGCACCATTTTCGGTAAGTTGGCCCTCGCCTGCAAGTCGAGTTTCACTCAGTGATGGTATGTCAATGTTGTGTCTAGCCAGTTCTCTCCCAATCAGGGCAGTTCGCCTCTCAGGTCTGTTTGCGTTAAATTCTTTGTCAAGGAGAGTGCGCGCATTCCATGCGCCTAGAATGAGGGGGACAAATATGTCCTTTCTTTTTCTTATGTGTCGCCCGCCTAAGTAGGGTACCAACCAACCGCGGTAAGCTGGTTAGGTAATGGTGGAGCAGTCAATGTTTAGGGCACCTTTTCTAGCCCCTTCCTTATGCCATGGAGGTGAGCAGTGCTTTCCTAAAGAGGGCTGCTCAGACACTCAGGGGGCTGCCGAATCCCATTGCTGCTCCGATCAGTGGAAGACGACCATATGACCTGAGCCGCCTGTGTTTTGGTCTGCGACTACGACTTCCAGTGTACCCACGCCTGCCGCTTCGCTGCTCGCCCATTGCCACAGGACTTGTTGTGAGTGGATGGATGAATGGATGAAAGAGTGACTTGCGCAGTTATTTGGATTAAAGTGAGGAAGAGTTGCGCAATTCGTTGACCTCACTCTCTCGCCTGGGTCCATCTGAATCCAGTGGCAAGACAAGTCAAGACGACTGGAGGTGAAGTCAGGTGCATTGGATGACCAGGGCTTTCTACGTGCTCGCCGTGCTCCTTGCGCTCCACAGCGCGTTGCTGGTAATCGCCGTCATGCCCGTTGAACCAAAAGGTGGTTTCTTCCGCGCAGTCTATCGAATCCAGTCTTCGCATGCATGGGTAAGCAGAACCTAACTCACTGAAGGTTTATAACCAGTCGGCTACCCTCACCTAGTTTAGCCGGCCTGTCAAAGCCGTTGCCCCGGGGTGGCCGCTGTCGCATGCTGACAGCTACGAGGAGCCACTGGTGAGAGCTGGATGCCAGGTTTGGACCAAAGGTGGCAGAGCTGCCCTGAAAAGGGCATGGCAACTCCTTCACCTATCAATACCCGACATCCCATACCCCCTTAGTTGGTGACCAACTAGATGACCTTTGACCTCAATACTGGAAGACATTTTGGAAATATCCATATATTTTAGAGCTGTGTAGTTCCCGTGATTCTCTGAAGAGACAAAAATAGAATATGACCACTGTACCGTCATGCATGTCGTACATGGCGTTTCATATGAGGTTGTACATGAGCTGGCAAACTCATCATTGCCACAAAATGACCGTGGTCTTTATTTTATCGTGTTTCAGCTGTCTTTTTCTCTATTTGTGTGTTCCATTTATTTCTTCTTTACTCATATTTTCTCTCGCATTGGAAAGAATGACTCAGGTTTCATGTTGTTATTTTTGCATGCTCTATCCCGGGTAGAGATAACTTTAACAACCCAGCTAGGAGCAGACAGATACATCTGCCGTGCATGTGAAAAACAATTACAGACGTGAATGTATCTTGCTCACACTAAGCTTGGCACCGATACTTCTCGTGTTGACAATCAGAAGATAAACTGCAACGGTACCTTTTGTGTGGCAGGATATTAAGCAACCTTATTGAGGGTGAACTCCTGTTTGGTAGCATTTATGATAACAAATTAAACTGAAGATTTGTTATGATTTACAAACATGAGTCACCTAAAAAGAGGTAGTGTCAATACCTTATATCAGAGGAGTTAGAAATGACATCTTCTTCTTCC